>WTSP01011771.1:19367-33458 GCA_025331215.1 Actenoides lindsayi | reverse complement strand
CTTCCCTTCCCTTCCCTTCCCTTCCCTTCCCTTCCCTTCCCTTCCCTTCCCTTCCCTTCCCTTCCCTTCCCTGTTCTGTCATCTGTTTCAGAACTTCAGCTTGGGAAATGAAGCCTAGCCATAGTTTACATAACTGTATAAATAATGCCAGCTGTAGAAGCATTCACACAACATTGACAGCAACGGATAAAAATACATAAAAACTCAATTGCTCAAACATTGCCTTTTAAGTACAGTAAATCAATGAGCAGAAGTTCTCTGAAATACCAATGGAGTTGAAATACAAATGTTTATATAGGACTCGCAAGCAGATGGGCTAAGGGCTGCTTGGCAATTTGCATGTAAAAGCAAAAAGTTTCCAAATGGCCACCATTCTGAATCCTATATTTAAGCTGCAAATATGCAATACTATGATCCAAGTCTGTAGAACTGTCAATCTGTCACAACTTCACATGATGTTAGGTGAACTGCAAGGCTTTACCAGTTCTGAAAATCAAGATCAAATGACATACATTAGTTGCCCAAAAATAAATATCTGATTAATTCCTTTTGCCATTTTTATTGTAGAATTGTCACTGGTAATCAAGCTTGCAAAACTTTATTTTCTGTTCTATTAATGTTAAGGGAAATGAGAGAGCATTCCTTCTGAAAGGTGAAGTTCTTGTACATTGACAGCAAGCAATGACTGGAGAACATTTAGAATCTTGGTCACTCATGTGCAGTTTCAAATTGTGTGTTATTATGAAAAATTAGATGTATAAAGCACTTTTTCATTGTCTGGTCTTCTGCACAGTCCCCTGCATTATGAGGACTGTAAAGTGTAATGCAAAAAAATTTAAAAGGAGGGACCTACAGAAAATTAGAGTAGGAACCATACATCCAGCTCACTGGCAGTCTTGTCTGCTCTGCTGATTTTGTGCTGCTCAGGAACTGAGTTTGCCAGTATGGCCATACTTTTCTATTAATGTCTACTAAAATATTTGGTATCAATCAGCATGATGAAAACAGGAATTAGCCAACAAGCTATATTTAAGGAATTTACATGCAATCAGGCCTCAAAATACAGAATTTTCTTTTGTTTAGGAGTTTGGGAATCTGTCAGACTCGTAAGAGCTGAGAACACAAGCATTACAAGACAATAAACAGAAGGGATCAGGGATGCAACTCCTCCTACTCACTCACATCATTTAAGAGTGAAAGTCAACAAAAGAATTGAATTTGCAAGAAGATATACACTAAAATAAGTATCTTGTGCCCAATTTTGCAACTCATTCATTCAGCCTTACCAGGATCTTCTATTGCTAACATATTGTCCTAAGTGATGGCTAAAATTGAACTAAATTCCAATAGAGGACAAAATGGTGATTAGCAACACTCAAAGATCTGCTCTTTGACTAAATACCTACCATTGCATAGCTTGTGATACAGGTTAAATATTTGCCTTCTAATTTGGTGTCTTATTTACATAAAACTTCTTTTCTCAAATAATTGCCCTTTACTGGTATCACTGTTAGTTACAAAGGGGATGCAGCCATGCAATGCATAGTATCTCAGTGCAAAGGGAGTTTACATTCTATAGTCTTATGAAATAATGCCTATATTCTGTTAGTGTTCTTCCCCATTCTCTACCTTATCACAACCATGCATTCCTGGCCATCAGTCCATTCCTTTATTCACCAGAAATGAGAGTGGAACAGATCTTGTTTCCAATTAATTTATTTGTATGATTTTGCAAAGGTTTTCTGTTTAGCCTGTTAATGGATAGAATTATGCAGTTCTTTTTAATACTTGGTCATGCCAAAATACACATACAGACATAAGGAACAGCTTTTTCGGTTTTCTGCTACAAAGATAATATACTTCATACCTGCATAAAATTCAGTTTGTGGCTCTTTTGACCTTTTCCCCCACCCTGTTTAGGGCTATCTATGAAACATGTATTTCACAACTTTATTGAAACAGAGTGGAATTGTTGAGAGTTTTGAATAAAAGAGTCTAGAGAAGGCTGTTTATTTCCCAATGGACAGGAACATATCATCCTGTTCAGTTTTACAGTTCAATGTACTGATAGATTTCAAGGTAAGAAAGGACTATTTTGCTCACTTAGTCTCACGCTGCAGATATTACAGGCCAGAGCACATTTTTTTCACATTTTATCAAGGTCCAAACCCACAACTTATTTACATAATGGGAGCTAAACAACCTGAAAAACTTGTGGGAAGCCTGTAGATTTTATTGGAAATTAGTTTTGCCTAAAACTTGAGGTGCTATCAACAGGACAATTTATCTGCTATGCTGAACTTGAATTTGAAGAACAGAACACCATGCACAGTTGCAAAAAACAAAAGATTTCCATTACGGATGCAAATCTATTACATGGAGAGTGACTGGAAGATTTTATCACCAACTGTACAAGCAGAGAATTGGCAGATTCCATCTAACCTCAAAGAGAAGCTGCAAATAAGCCCAAAGTAACAATTTCACCAAGTTTTAGTAGAGTAACTATCAGAAGTCTGGGAAAATAGTTCCTCAGTTTTTTAATTATCTACACAAAAAGAAAAATGGATTGAAGTGTTTTGGCTGGACAAAGCATTTTGTTTGTTCTGGAGACAGGCAAGATTTCAACATATAAGATGCTCAGTTTCTCACACTCTTCAGATCAAATTCATATAAAAAGCTAAACTGGAAAAAAAAATTAAGAACAGTCCCTTACTGAAGTTTATTTTAACAAAACCAACCAAACAACCAAACCCTGAATTTTCTTAATTTTTGGATGGAGGTTTTTTTCCCCTGTTTTTGTGTTTTGAGACTTAAGAATTTACAGGAAACAAAACGCTAAGTCAGCAATGCACACCAAGCAAGTCTCATAAACAGTAGTTCAGCACAGGGTAATATCAGAGGTAGACAAGAAGCTGTATTCTCCCTTTTTCAAAAATTAAACAGGAAAAATTCTCATCTCACAGTAGGACAAACAAAGATTATGCACATTTTTTGCAGGAACTTTAGGTGCTTTCCATGAAAATGGCATGAAAAAAAGCAGAATTTTTTTACAGTGGAACAATTCCTTAGCCCAGGAGACTTGGACAGAGCTAAGGTTCAAATCCACCCTCTGAACCAGGCAGAACAGGCTGGTTTCCCACATTGTAGTTGAGTTTCCTGAACATTTTTCCAGTTGCATGTTTCTGTGTGACTTGAAATTCCTATTTGTTTTAGTCAAAACTGGAATAACTTTGAAAGCTTCATGTTTTGTAATTCTTTTAAGACAAAACAGCCCACTTGAAAACATCTGACTAGTTCTAATGAATACATAAAATTTTCAGCCTATTGATTGATGTCTGTTGAGTCTTGATATTGTTAATGTCCTTTCACTAGGTATACAGTTGTTGTTAAAGGATCCCTTAGATTAGTTACAAAACTTGTACTCCAAAGCTTGAGTAATTTCAATTGGCATTTAGTCAAATGAAAACTTTGTTTTAGTTAGTATTAAAATAGGTGTATCTAATTTGGCTTAAGTGTGAACAAGTCCTTTTAGAGTAAGTGGAAAAGTGCTATTTTGCCAATCTATTTTATCCTGAAATCTAAAACCAATTTTAATGAACTTTCCCTTCAGAACTGTGCAAGTACTATAGAGTCATTATGCATTTGAATTACAAAGGTTTATGGAAAGGCCTTATCATTCAATTCATTAACTTCAGGAGAGGGGGGCTGTATCTTCTGTTTATATTCAAGGAAATGAATGTCAGAGTTTGCCATCTGTGTGGTATAAATAAGGAAGGCCACCAGTGGAGATCTTCCATTTTTGTGATAAGAACATAAAAGTCAGTTGCTTCTGTTCCAGAGGTGATATTTTACTTAGATGTCTGCTCTGTTTGCAGAAAGGAGGCAAAACATCTTTTGTTATCGATTTGCAGACTGAGAGGGTTTGGACATCAATTAAGTTTAAGCCTTTTGAAAGTCCTTCTGTAAACCTTCATGTTTTAATAATAGACTGAACAGTTCATTGTAAAAATACAATTTAGATGAGAGGCAGAGGGAATAAAGCAAACAGAGGGTGTGGGTTATCATGAGCATAATTATACCACATCCCTGAAGCAATCTGTTGATTGTCATTAATTTTCTTAGACTGTAATTCTACTGTAAGAACTTTGCCATGGGGAATTATATCATTCTATTTTAAAGCCTTAACCACACAAAAATGAAATTTTTGTGCATGTTTACCGAAAAAAAAAGGTGATGAATCTGGCCATTTAGAGTGGCCAAAGTTGACAGGATCTTAAAGGAATTCACTTAAGGGATTTTGAATGCTCCGTCCTGCTTGACATCTTCAACACAAGTTCTTTATTCTTTGAAATAACTTTTGGATTAATTGAAGGAAGGCCAGGGATGAGTATTAGGATTTTTGTTACAATTATGTGCCTCAAATAATGTTGAAAAATGAAGCAAAAAACATTATATTCAATTATACACTTATCCTACACCACCATCATTCAAATAACATATAGAGAAAAAAATATTTCTGCAGAGTATGTTTTAATCTCTGAACTCATTTTTATTGGCTAAATTGTCATGATTTACAAGGAAGCGGCAGATCCTGGCTTGTGTTTGCTTGAACATGAACTTTTTTCTAAAGTCCAAGAATGAGCAGCAGTCCAAGATGTCTAAGCAATAGTCAATAAGAATACTTGAATTTCAACTCTTTGCTGCATCAGTTATCATATGAACAAAAGCACCAGTTCAGACCTTTTTCTGTTCTGTGAGAATACTCTCTGCAGCCATACCTAATTCCCCTATCAGTATCAGGACTACAAGTAACTTTAATAACCTTTTTTGTATCTGGTATGTTCTCCATGTCCCTGTTAGTAATCCTGTAACATTGAGATCAGCTTGGCTCTGTCATTATTTGAATTTCTTGAACCTATGAAAAATGAGTGTGAGGTATTAGAAAATAAACACTTTTATTCTAATACCATCAATGCAATTGGTAAGGTGCAACATAATCTAGACTCAGTCTCTACAATTTCCCTCTTTGCACTTGATACAATTCTTTATATGGTTATGATACCCAAAGAAACCCATTACGCTGTAGACAATATTGATAGATGAAACAATCTGAAGGAGATTATCTCATTCACAGATATTTTATTCTGCTTATATTTCATAATGTAAATGGTTGAGTTGAGTAAGGAAACACAAAATACAGAGGGAAGACCCTGTAAAAATACATGCTAAAATATTTGACATTGCAGAAGAGGAACGCACTGAAATAAAAAAATAAGATGGGGGTCCCAGGACAATGACTGTTGATGCCTTAATGACTGCTTTCATTTTCTAATTTTGTGTATATAAGCATAAAGTGTAGACCACTTGGTATTTTTGACACAACTCAATAGAAAGTCAAAATTTGTATACATTTATGTGTTGATGAACACAGAGCAATGTAATTGTGATAGGTAATTAGTAATATGTTCTGCTAAACTATCTGGCCTGAACACAGACAGCTTCATCAATAGATGGCCTGCTTCAGTAAGCTCACAGCTATGTGTTTAAGAGAGTTGATTTGTTTGACATCTTCAGAAGTGATTAATATTACTTAACAAAACCCAAAAGTTCAGAATGTCATGTTTAACTAGCATACAGAAAACACTTCCATCTTCTTTTTCAGGTGTTTCATAAATGTTCTTCAAAAAAATGATAGCAGCAGAAAAATATTTGAACTCTGTTTTCTTTACAGGAGAAAATTAATTTTGTTTTCTGTTGGGACTAGAGTGCTCTTACTTCTTGCTGTACACAAATCACACATTAAATCCTTCACCATTACTGTGAACCAGATCTTTCCTGAAGTTTCAATTCATGTTCTCTATTCAGAAAGTAAATATTGTTTTACAGCAATATGCACCTAACCCTAAAATTTTGGGAAGATCCTTAAGTTATATTTAAGTACTTTATCTTGACAAGAGTGTTCCGGTGACTAAAGTGACTGGTAAGCAAAATGGTTGTAAATGGTTCCCACTGTAATATCAAATGAACAGCACTGTCTTGTACAGGCTTTTTATAACCTTACAAAGTTGTTTCTTAGAGCAGTGAATACATCAGTGTACACTGACATGGTGTGCATTTCATTGAATTTAAAGCCACCTAATTTTATGATAAATTTCAACAATTGAGAAACACATCCTGCCTTTCTGGATATATGATTACAAGATATGCAAAACATGAAATAAATATTACATAGATTAAAATAATATACTTCTGTTCATAAAGCTACCATACAGACTTCCACTTAGAAAATTCTCCTTTTATGAAAAAAAAAAAAAAAAAGCCACCTAAATTTTCTCTGAAAAATAGCAGGCAAACAGAAGTGTTTGCATTGCACATAAAATAGATGGAAAAGGTAAACCAAATTTCAGGACTTCCCAGGATTTTTCCCACTCATTAAACTGGTACTGCCACTGCAGTACTAGGCAGCAGGGTGGATAGATAATCCTTTGCCTTATTCAACAGTAAAATGTTACCTGAGGTTCTAACTACAGAGTGTATTATTATTAATGACAGTGCAAGTGGTAGAATTTTCTGCTGTGAAGTTGTCAAGTTGGTTTAAAATATTGAAAGTCAGGATAAAAATTTTAATTTGAAATCTAAGTTTAACATGGAAAAAACTGAGAGAGAATTAGCAAAGAATGCTTTAATACACCAGTCATTCTGCATGTTTTCCTATTATCTCTTTTTCCACTCTGCAGTGCAGTTGAAAATGCTTAACTAAGTCTGAGTTTGGCTTTTAAAGGTCAAATTAGTTTCATAGTAGGTTGTGCAATGTATGGACAGTTCACGAACTGGTTTCATAAAGCTTTACTTAGTTTTGTGACCCAAACCAAAAGAGTTTACAGGTTCTGATTCTATTTCCAGCTTTTTAAAGTGTGTTGGGCGACTCCTCCTTTGGAGACATTTCTAGTTACTATTTGTTGTCACAGCAACATGAATGCTGCTGAGGACTGGGTTCAACTGGCATTCAAGTTCACAGTCCATATTGTGGTTGCTTGAAACTCTTTCTTTCCTTCCAGGATTGTTTTTATTTAATTACCAAAATCCCACAAAACAACCATTTCAAAGGAAGAGATCTTTCTAATATGGAACAGCAAATTCATCCATAAAAATGGAATAGAAACAGCTTTATGTGTCCCAAAGAACCTGAGGACAGTTCAGGATGAAAGGAATTTACAGACTTCACACTGCAGTATTTTGCTTTCTTCATTCAGAGGAAAGTAAAAAGGCAATGTGGAGAAGAATTACACAGAGTTATTCTCTGTCTGCACACTTATAAAGTGCAGGACAAGGCAATTACCTAGAAAGGCCCAGAAACATCTAGAAATAAAGCATGATAGATCCTGGACACACCTAATATAGTACAACTGTATTTTATGTTTTACTAATGAGTGAGCTGTGTTATGCTCAGAGAAAATTAAATGGTTATTACTTGGTGGGAAAAAAAGCATTAGAGACTGTCTTGCAAGGCTCAGCAGTGGTTATAGAGAAGGCAAAGTCCCCTGTCAGATCATTCTGAAACCAGACAACAAACTGCTGTTTTACCAGCAAGTAAAGACTGGTTTGCTACAAACACAAGGACAAGCAAGTTATCAGCTGGGAAATTACTAGCTGGTTTTGTGTTGAAAAGGTTTTGTGATGTTTTCAGAAAATTGTGAGGCCTGCCTTTCCAGTCCAGCCACAGGGAGTCCAGTGGCACAATATATGTACTATGCAGAAGTCATCCATGGAATAAGATCAGAGAGTTACATGTTTATGTGCATAGACAAAAATAAACATAAATGTCATGATGAAAATTTTCATTTAAATTTAGATGAATACGATTATTGTGATCATTATTTTTAAAAAAATATATATTCCAGAAACTGTCACATGGGGTAAGTTGATTCTGATGTTTCTGTTTACACAGGGAGAAGTTTGTATATGCATTTCCTAAAAAAATCAGTTATAGATCATCATTACCTCTCATTGGGCAGCATTCCTCACTCTTTTGAAAACTGTGAGACCACCATTTTTGTAGTTCTCAGTATGACAAACTTATGTTTAGCCAGGCAGAGCATTTTAAGCACTCAAGTTCACAAGCCATCCATGAAATGTAGCGAAGAAGAGGAGAATATTAAAACCAGAAGTTGCTAATTAGAAGCTGCCATCTCTTGTCATTGTGAATGTACATTGATCTTAAATACTGATGTCCAAGATCCTTCTTTCATGGCTAATGCAGAAACTAAGTGTCTTCTGAACTAAAAACTGAGGGTTTGTAGCAAAAAAGTAAAACAGCTCTCACTGAACAGGGATGCCTGTGTCTAATGCCATGGAGGCAGGAGAGAAAATTAATGTTGTCAATATTGAAATAATTAGGAATAAAAAATGTGTATCTTTGTAGTCTGTCTTCAGTGCAACTCCAGCTTGAGTGTGCATTATTTCTGCAAGGTGGTGTAGTTGGAGCCTTGCCACTGGGAAATCTCCCAGCAGTTCGTATGGCTACTGTTATACTTTGATTGGCTCAAAAGAAAGGAAAAAAAGCTGTGTGGAAAATGATGGGTCGTAACAGGAATTGCAGTGTCTCTGCAAACTGATGAAGTGCAGAGCCAGTCAACCACAGCAGTTACACGACGTGCTCACTGTAGGAACTGCGTTGTTCGTGCAGGCAAGCTATGTAGTAGGTAACTGTCAACTTGAGAGAATAGAACACTTAATTTCATTTCTATTGTGGTGGTACAAAAGCTTCTGATTCAAGTGGCAGTGTTACAAAGGAGTGGAAAGAGAAGACAGCTTTAACTATTTTGGTAGCAGAGACATCACTATGGTAGTACCATAGCTGACAACATAGTGCCAGACGTACCACAGGCTGAGTTTTAATGAGATATTGTAGATGTTGGGTACAATCTAGTTTCAGTTCACACTGTCCTTGTCATCTGGTTCTCAGGACTTTGTTAATATCTTTTCTTGATGCTGTAAGGGTTCACACTGTTAACACAGTACCTGTGGCCTAGGCCTAGACTCTTGTCTATCTTGGAGAGTTTCAGCTCACCAGAATGCCTCATCCTGCTTTTCTTTGATTAGACTGCTTCCAGTCTCCAGCCTAAATGTCTGGCAATGAACAAATATCTTCCATGGCAATAGACATCTGTTGTGCAGGAATTAAAAGATCTATCTGGTAAATCTTCTGTTTTGCCCCATTTGTCTCATAAGCACTGTATAATCAGCAGTGTCAACGGCTAAGGAAATACAGCAGTTTGAGCACAGATACACTTTTCTTCCCCAAAAGTAGGAAAGGGTTTCAGCTCAGTTTGTTCCTAGTCTGATCTGAAGCCTAACTAATGTAACCATTATGGTAACATCCTAGTCATCTGTTCCAATGGAATGTGAGCATGAAAAGGAACTTACCATGGACTGGTGAAATTCACTGGTGTTACGTGCAAGCTTTTCCAGGCATTCCAGATCTATGGGATAATACATCTCAGAGTATGTGTGTCACTATGTGTGTGTCTATGGTTTTACAGTTTTCAGATCAGAAGACCTCTCATGTAGCTAACTGTCACAAAGTAGAAGGATCCTTATTATGAAACTAAAAGAGGAAAAAACATACCCACAAAATTATGGGGAGGTAGACTTTTGAAACTGAAGTTTCAAAATGGTTTAATTGCTATGGACACATTTATCTCAGACTTTTAAAGCCATGCTTTTTGTTATTCCTACCTAGAGAAACATCCTTACCTCATAGTGAGACTGAATTCCTTTCATACTTCATGCTAATTTCATAAGAAAGTTATTAAAATTACTTGTCAGCTAAATTTCAATACTTCTGGTTTGAATGGGATATCAAAACCCATAGATGGATATACCTTTATGTAGTGCCAGAGCTTTCAGAAGCCAGTTTGCTGTAATCTGTAACTACTGTTAAGTAATTTTAGGTTGGACTTTCTCAAAGGGTAATTTTAGCAGGCATTGGTAAGCTGTATGGCCAGATATTACACACATAATTATGCACCTTATATACAGACAAGGTGCCTGCAATGCCAAGGTACCTAATTCAGTTTTTGAGGCAAGATTAAACTTCTATATAAATGCAGGAGTAGATGGAAGAATGTAAGAGAGAAACATGTTTTCCCCTATTCCTCTCAGTAAACCTTCACTGAGAACACCACATGCATTATAGGCAGTTCAAGTAGATGGTATCTGTTTCTAGCACTGTATGTTGGAAATGTGTCTTATCCTTTATTGGATAAATGAGATTATTCCATGAAAAGTGCAATTATCAACTGTCACTCTCTGGCAAAAAGTAAGACATTGACCACAAACGTAAATCAATCTCCTTCCCAAAAATATGTCAGCAGAAGTAGGGAGATTTGCTTTTCAACATTAGCACCATGTAGCACCTGATGGCCTGATCAGCTTTCTAAAGAGTGAAGTGCTCATTGGTCACAAACAGCTAAAAGTAGTTAAGAGCTGATGAACATGGGTTTACCATATGTAGAAAGCCATGTCAGCAAAAGCCTGAACTGCTGATGGTCCTTTAATTTGGAATAAAACTACCACAGAAAGATTATGTATTTACAAGACACCATCCTCTATCAAAAGATAAGTAAGATAATTTCTTGTAACTCTTTTCTTTTTCCTTGAATAAAGAGCTTTTGCTATTTGCTACAGATATCTGATGAGGTGATGTGTTTTCTTCTACGTTTTTCTTTTTTTGCTTTTACTGAATTTTCAGAGACTATGAAACATACTATTCATATATACCCAAACGCTCAAAAAAAAGAAAAATATAATCATTTTCACAGCAAAAACATTTACTGCAAACACCAACAAACAACACCTTTTTCTCCTCTTCAAAATATTTGCATGAAAAAACAAAGCAGAGCCCACAGAGTTCAACGCTTCTAACAAACCTCTTCATCAAGCAAATTTACCAGACACAATGGGAAGTTGTCATGTGGTCTTCTATGGGATAAACTAAAAGGGATAGTGCAGGGGAATCATAACCAAAGTGGATTTCCAGAGGACACCTTGCCTGGTGTAAACAAAATTCAGCAGAGCTGTGCATGCAACAAAATACACAACAGTTTCACCAGCATGTGTAAAGAGTCAACAGACTCTCATCCCAAGGTTTCTAGCAGTGTCAGAGATATACGTCCACAGTACATTGACTGCCGCAGTGCCGAATTTTTAAGTACCTTGCCAGCTTTTGGAACTTGTCCTGGTTTGGGGTATCTGGGTTTCCTAAAGCAATGGTGAAAAGAAGAGAGAAAGATGCCTATGTGTAGGACCTGGAATAGCCAGAGTGCCATACAAAGAATAAGGCATTGCATCCTTTCTGTTAAAGATGCTCCAGTGTTAGGTAGAATAATAAAATACAACTTGAAGCTGGAGCCAGAACAGAATATCTCTGTCTTCTCATAGCATATGAGACATGGTTTTATGCCATACCAAACTGCATAGTTTCTCTAAGCCGGGGACTGAGGGTGAATGCAGGAAACCAGCAAAAGGTACCACAAAAAACACACCAGTCCCTTGTGAAAGATGGTGTAGCTGCTCACTTCAAATTAATCTTTGCAGGAATGAAAATGTCACATAAGCTGAGGAGAAAGTTATAATAGAAAAAGCTACATAAATAAATAGAAGGTATCTCTAACTTCATACAACACAAAAATTACTTTTTCCCCTGAACTTGAAGAATGTTAAGTGAAAGGAGAAGGTAGTGAACTTGATACAGATGCTGAAGGAGAACTGAACATGCTAGCATTCCTGTTTACCAAAAAGTCAGTGAATACTTAATTGGAAAATAACAACCTATTTACTGGTAGAAAGCTAGACTAAAAATACAAAATTCTTAGTTTATTAATGCTGATTTACTGCATTGACATCTGATTGCATATGAAGAACAAGAATTTGACACTACTAACTTTTGGTTTAAGGAAGGAGGGTGTTGTCCTTAGGAATGAAGAATACCATGAATGCTGTATCACATGTATCCAGAACCTACAACAGAGACTTGCCACTCTTTGTAAACAAAACTCTCAGCATCTCAGGTGGTTATTGGTATAAGAGAACCCATGCCTCAGAATGTTTAAGCACAACCAGAAAGAAGTTAAAAATTTGATGCAATAGAATACGATTTGTGTATGATTTTAAGTGAGGAGTAGGATTTGTGGAGTAGTAAAGTGAAATTGATTTGTGGTTGACAGCAGCTGATGAATTATGCTGTCACTAAACAATGGTTTCAACTCTAAGTAGGGTGTGTTGTAATACTTATTTATCTGTCCTCCTGCTAGTAGGCACTTATAAGCCTTGATCATCACAGTATTTAAAAACAGAAGCAGTTATTTCCCTCTTTGGGTTTTCTTTCTTCCAGGCAGTTAGAAAGGCCTAATTCATTTGCTGGTTCCTTACTTTTGTATTGGCTGGCTTGCTTCTGTGATTTCCATGCATGCAGTGAACAGGTGATGTGTTCTGCACTGTATGATATCACAAGAATGTACAGTATACTTTCCAAGCCAACAATCAGCATGAATAGTTTCCAAAATTTGGATATTTTTGCAGCACAAAATTTGTTTTCATAGGATTACCAAAATAACAAAGCTCAGATTTTCTTCTCATAGATCCCCAGCACAAGATCTATTTAAACACCTGATCTAATTACTGGCACTCATCTAGTAGAACTAGGTATGCTAGAAACTCAAGGCATGCAGTTTGTTTCTTTCAGTTAAGAACAAGGAATGTAAAAAAAACCCAAACAAACCAGTTAAGAAGGCTACTGCATTTGAGGTGAAGAATTAGCTGAGGTGAATAGGTTTGAAGAGAATCTGGTTTTAATTGGTGATATTTAGAATATTGTTAATGACATAATACAAAAGCATATCAGTAAAACAAATTATGTTTGTCATATATATTTGGATGACACTATTATATGTCTGAACATATACAAGTCACTCATATTCAGAGGACAAATTCAGAGGAAAATGTTGGAATTTGCTTGTATGTGGCTTGTTTGTTGTATAATCCACACTTATTTGTCCATTCTTGAATGTTTCCATATTTTTTGCCATTATCTCTTGAATGCAGAAAACTGTTGTGTTCATGCCAAATAAACTAGTTTTCCAAGCTGTTGTTTCACCATCACTTAGTAACCACTTGCTGCCAGCGTCAAAGCCTTGGAAAAATTTAAAGAACAGCTCCAGAAGTGGTGGTTTAAAGTTTGGGAAACAACCAGTAAACAGCACAGCTCTTACTGGCTGCAGCCCTCACTGTCTCATGACTTATGGAGCCTATCTTGGTGTTCATTTTATCCGGCTGTAAAGGGATATGCTGTCTCTTTACTGTAACACTGCTTGCTGCCCAGCATTCCCTGTGCCTCCTGATGGTGAAGTTGCTCGATGTTTTCTGAATACAATTTCTGTACTCAAAAAATGATGTTTTGGTATCTCCTATGTGTAGCTCCCAAAGATTGTAACAAGTTCATTCATCCTGGTATATTTCCATGGAGCTTGAACTTTTATTAATGTACTGTACTTGTGTAGACTTCTAATGGTTACCAGAAGTTTTTCCTGCACAAACAATACTAAAAGTTCTGTTCGTAAATATAAAGAGGGGGATAAGAGTGGTTTAACATTACTTAGGAATTCACTGATTTCAGCCTTCCTTTCTTGGTCTGTATTGTCCAGTCTCTGCTACCAAATTCTTGTTGGCTATTACATATCTTGTTCAACCAAGGCTGTGCAAGAAGTATAAAATTATACTTTACCATATTAAATCCAAATCCTTCCTTTTTTTTTTTTTTTTTTTTTTTTAAATCCTAGGCCCTTTCTTCTATTTTTTCCTCGCTCCTCTGTCTTTTATTATGTACATTGTATTGTGTTAGAAAACCCCTCCATAACAGCAATAACCACATCCACAGTCAGCTCTTGAAGTGTCCACTTTCATGATGATAGGAAACAGGACAGCCAGTGAAACCCTGATAGTTACCATCCTGCTGTTAAAAGTACAGAATGTCTTCATGTCTCCATTGTGTGATAAACATAAATCAGTCGCAGGGCTCACTTCTGAAATGAA
>WTSP01011771.1:0-18303 GCA_025331215.1 Actenoides lindsayi | reverse complement strand
AAATAAAAACTTGAAAAAAATATTTGCACCATTATTTTAATTAATAATAAAAACAATATGGAAAACTCTTAAACTATTTGAAATACTTCTGTACAAAAATTGACCTCTTGAGAGCAGATCTAATTCTTCTCACTAGTACGAAAGATTTAACTGTTTGCCTTAAAAAATTATTAATAAGTATATTGAGGATGTCACCTCATCTGAGGAGAAAAAAGCAACAAACATGACACTAAAATTTCTCTGAAAAAAAAGGAGTTAAAAATAATCCTCAAAGGGAAATCTTCTTCTAACCTCTGATGTTTTTCTCATAATTTTTATAAACCTCATTCTTTGAGGACAAAGCTTCATGTACCACAAGTTGCCTGAAAATGTAACATAAAAAAAGCCTTAGCAGAAGGCAGTTGAATTAATCTCCATGTAGAGTGGATGAAGTGCAGTCTAACCAGAGATGAATTTGAGTAGCAAATAGTGAAGTTTTGAAGGAAGGTGAGGGAAAAGACCAAAAGAGGGCCAAGATATTTATGTACACACAAGTTTTGCTCAAGAAATTTCTTTTTTCAGAAAACCTGTTTTCAGGAGGGAATGTATTGAATGGCTAAAAAAGGTGTACATACAAATTATAGTACAATACCACTACTTTTTACAGTGGTGACAAGCATCTTTACAGTACAGATAAACAGTTTCTCTGACTTCTTGATTTAAATTTTGAGTTTATCTTCTTCCCTTAATTATCTTTAACAAATTAGACCCAATTAAAACAAAGAAAAAACCAAAACATGCCTTACAAGCGCAAATGTCTTGTAAGAGAGCAACAGGACTGGGCTGCTCCATATGGGAAGGTAAGCCTAGAGCTGAGAGCAGCAGCAAGGCAGGTAGGGTGGTAGCTTTACAAGCAAGGGCCCAGAGCAAGAAAACCAGAGCAAATCTGATGCTGGTAACCTCATCATCCATAAGCCCAATGGTCCCCAGGCAAGTTCACAGGGGTGAAGCAGGGCTGAAGTCAAACTGTGAAGTCAAGACTGGGCAGGGTCTCAGTCAGCAAAGCCCATGGCCAGGCACTGCAGAGCTGCTGCATAGTTCAATGACCAACTGCCCGACCTTATCTGCAGCTCCAAGCATAGCAGAAGTCCCTTACATCAGTATTTAAGACATCTATTTTTCAACCTTGCAACTAGTCCAGTCTTTTCAAAATCATCAGGAAGAAGTGCTGAGAGTGCATAACGTTTCCCAGGATCATTGCTTTGTGAGCATCAAGAGAAAGACATAATAATGATGTTGTAGAGAGAAGCCCATAAAAATTGTGTTATGTCTCAATTATTTTAAATTTCTTTCTTGAATAATAGCATTATTGAATTGGTGAAATGTTAAAAACTGACTGTGCGTGCTGTGTATGAAAGGAGCAAGCAGAGATGTAGAACACAAGCTAGGTGCAAATCTCAGGGTTATGATGCTTCAGTTGTTCTATTGCCATGATGGGGGCTACCTGCATGAGCAAGAAGTAGAAACTAGGCAGCAGTCTGTAGTGCTCTCCTTTTGCGTATAATTTATTTGTCTGGTTTTTGTTTGTGGTGTATATACAATTATATTCAGATAATTTTGTGTGGGCTAAATGATCTGCAACTGATAGAAACAGTAAAGCTTTTGCTTGGCTTTAATGTAAATTTGAGTTCATCTGTCCCAACACTTTTGATGACAAGAATATTTGAAAACTTCATATTCATGGATAAGTAATGAGCACTACACCCTTCTCTCCCTCTCAGTTTCTATAAAATAATGACCTTTCTACAGTGGCACTTTGCTGAGAAAAATTCAAATAGCCAGTTCAACAAACTGGTGCAGTCACAGGATGTGACTATTCTTTGTTAGACACACTGCAAGAATAATTCTCAAACCAGCCAGTGAGACTGGAAATAGACCTGGATTTATAAAACGAAACAAAAAAACACCCCAAAGCTGAGCCTATAAACAGCTCTGTGTTTTTTGTTTAGCAAATTTAATTACAAGAACTTAAAACAGACCAAGTGTGTGCAAACAGAAACATTCTTCTATAACTTGTTGCATTTTAAATGTTCTGTTTTCTTGTGGGAGAGAGAAGAGAGGCACACTGAGCTCTCTCTGAAAGTAATTAAATACTAATAACAGAGGGTGACATCATGCTACATGACTTCTTCAATTAGAACACCAAGTCATTTCTGGCTTAATCATTCCCACTTGTTAATTTGTTCTCTAGAAGATTTAGCAGACCTGCTTCTTGCCCATATTTAAAATAGGATTTCTGACTCTGACACCTTTGAAACAGAATTCCACTTGGATGCAGCCTTCTATTAAAACAGAATCTGGTATTTTTCCTACAGCAGAACAAGATGTCAATAATTCATATGAAAACCATGCAAACTAAATAAATGAACATGAATTCATTTGCTATGTAGGAGTATGGACTGAATCCTTCTCTTCCTGAGATTAAATAGAAGTTTTGACATCGACCACAGTAGAAAACTAATGTAGCCTAGTATATGTAAATTGCTATACACATTCCCAAGTGCTTACCTTTGAGTTTTTAAGAAAATAATGGGTTTATGTCTAATCATGTACTCAAAGTATTTGGGGGGAATAAGGAGAATTTGTTATATGGAGCATTTAAAGAGTTACAAGAATAGGAATAATCAGGGATATTCCTATTAATTACAAGGCAGCAAGTATGTGATTTGAATCTTGCTCACATCAGTGTATTTGTTTCTATACCTTTGGTATTTGGTTCTATACTATTCTAAAAAGGAATGCTTAAAATGATTCACACATTAGGCAAAATAAGGCAGTACAAAAAAAAGACTAATGTGAAACCTCTTCCATTCTTTACTCCTATTCACGAATATTGAGATATTACTGTAGCCTTCTGTTTCTCAGCCTTTTGTGCTCTAAATCTAAATAACTGATGTTGCAGCTACCTCCTTCGAAGTAAATACAACAAAAAGTTACTACCCTATTCCTTAAAGGCGGTGAATAACTTTAGAAAAATAAATTTAAAATCAAATCTTGTTTCCATCCTCAAACCAGGTTTGGTACTTAGAAGTAATTTTCAATTGAAATAAGGCATCCTATCAATTCCCAAATCCCTTTTAATATTCAACACACCTCTCTGCGAGGTATTAGAGCTCTTTATCTTGTATATTATTTTGACTGATTTGATCGTGTTTGTCAGGGTAATTGCTTACAAATCTGTAAGAATTATAATTGGGGCTGTCAGGTGCATTGAGGCTTGCCTGAGCTGAACATATCCTGACCAGTGTGAAACTGAAGACCATCCTGATCTAAGTAAAAAATTATAAACATGACAATATTTTACAAAAATATAAAAAGAGAGGATAAAAAAATACTTTTGAAAAAAAAAAAGAAAGTAGGGTGTCAGGAAAAATATAAGTGGTTGAATGAAGAGAAAACATCGGAAGCAAGGAAAAAAAAAAAAGAATTGGAGGATCCATGATACTTTTAGAGGAAATAAAATATGTCATTGTATTGGAAAAGAATCTGGTAAACTTTTTAATACAGTTTTCAAATATCCTTCTTCATGAAATTTAGTAAGATCAATAACTATGAAATGAAATTCAGACTAATGTAGGTAAACCACCAGAATTTCAAGACCTCACCTGAACTGTAACATTTATTTATATTTTTAAAAGATATCTTCAATCTTTTAGCTGTGAAATCCTTCAGAAACTTACACTAATAAGCCCTCCATATAGACCTGCAAAATTACACTAGTATCACCATTTTACATGTGAAGAAAGATAAGTAACTTGGCTCAGACCACAAGAAAATGATGCATAAGAGCCAAATTAGAGATTTATAATTTCAGTTCTTCACTCAGACCATTAAATCATATCCTTCTATCCAGCAATGACTATTAACAAACTGTCTTCCCAATTATCAGTGAAACATGAAACTTGTAGACTTTCTGTAGTCTCCCTCTTCTCACTTCTTCCTTTGTCACTGGAGCACTCACAGACTATTTCCTAGAGAAAGCTGGAACACTGGGATCTACTATGAATATGATGTCAATGTGGAAAAGTCCCTGTGCAACAGAAGTGATGCAGAGCTTTCTGCAGTGGAGAAAGTTATGCATCTGGCATCTGCACCTGGTGAAAAGCTATTCAAAAGAAAACAGTAGAGCCATTTTCTAACAGCTACATATATGCCTCCCACAGACAGCTGCAGTTTCAGGCTTAGGATAAGGACAGGAACTCTGTTATGCTCTGTATTGTTCCAATGTGAAAATTATACCAATTTAGGAGGCTCTTCATTACTAAGCAGCTAGGCCTGTAAACCCACCTTAAGACTCCTTCACTCCCAGTTAACAATGGACAAAAATCCCTAGCAATCATTTTCATTAAGCTTTATTGTCTTTAATTTTACAGCAGAGTGTAGGAATTGAAATGAAAATGCGCTCCAGTTAGACCAACAAGTGCCCATATTGTTTTAGATTACTAAAAGCAATAATTCAGTGACCATCTTCTAAAGGTGTCACTACATGGTTATTTCTTTCTCATATTCTGCTCCATCTTACAACATTTTTGTAGCCATTTGATTTCCACTTGAACAGCGTGGGAGAAATCCTCATCCCTTTGCAGTCAGAGGCAATGGTGAATACACCCATTGCTTAAAGGTTTTATCATGTGCATATGCATGCAGCACACATTTTATAGTATTACAAATATATTGTCTTTCTGTCTAAGAGACATATATTTGATATATACTTCACAGCAGTAAATCTTCAAGTATAGAAGGAGAAATTGGTCCTGGCATAATTCCAGTGCAGTAATTAGGGTGCACCAGGACTGAGTTGTCCAAAAGCATCTTCTTCAGGAGTTGAGAACCCTTTTGCCAGTACTTGAAGATCTGAAGAATTTACCACAAGAAGAAAAATAACACTTCTTGGTTCCTTCCCTAGGCTTGCTGTATCCTACAAGGAATATTGTCAGTGGGTTATGAATGAATGTTTATTGTTTGGAAGGATGTACAGTATCATTGCACAGAGATTTATTAGTATGGTAATGTGAAGAGGACACAATCTTGACTTACAAAAGCTTGAAATATAAGGGAGAGGAGGAGGGAGGAAGGGAGGGAGGGAGGGAGGAAGGGAGGGTGTTGTGTAGACAGAATGATGGATAGGTAGTTTGGTTATGATGACATACTACATTATGACCACTTTGTTTGAAAGACTGCCTTCTTGTCAACATTCTGTTGCTCTGATGAGGCAGGAGACATCCTTGTGGAACAGGAAGAGAATGTTACTGAAGTAACAGGGCAAAATTATTCATACCTTTGCTTGTTGTGCAGGCTAAGGAGAAGTCAGGTCATAGCATATCTCTAAGCCTTGAGGCTGGGCTTCTCTCCCACAGACCATAGCTGCTGCTGGGATGAGGAGAAAGTCAGGCCCAGATATTTAATTCCTGATTGGTAATGGGTAAGAAAAATTGTATCTGCTTTTGCTTCTACGGTAGAAGCACAAGAAATTTGACAGTTGTGCCAACTGGTTTCAGCCCCATTCTCGTTCTTCCTTTGTTTCAAGTTGCCAGACAGTTAGTAAGATTTGGAGTCCGGACTTGGAAAAGATTTTGGAAAAGCCCAAAATACCCAGAGCCTCACCTTATGTAATCCTTGGATTTGAAGTGCAGGTGCTGCAGTCATGTTCAGTGAGGTTGGGGGACACCATTCGGCTAGCTTCCTTGGGGATGCTATAGCCCCGTTCCTCAGTTTAGCAATACACAGTGAAGGGAGTGCGTTTGTGTGCCTATTCACCCTGAAATTAACCTCATGTTACCTTGAACATGACAGAAGTTGGGAAGCTAGACTGTTTTTTAGGATCCTGAGAGGAGAGTGGGGACACTGCCTCCAGAGCCACACAGGTACTGGTGTCAGCAGAACTCTTTTTGCCAAGTAGTGTGGTCTGAATGCTTATGTAATTTTAAGAAAATTGTGATCTTTGAATTTCATCATATGCTTGTGTCTCTGTTTTGTTGCTTCTGCTTTTGCATCAGAGATGCTGTGCCAAAGCAAAGACCACAAAACGTGAAATCTTTGAGAGCCTTGTGGGTGTGTTGCTATTCCAAGATGATTATATCTTTATTTTACCCAGCGTCCTACCTCAAGCACTGATTGAGAATAGTTTATAGAGACATAAGTATTGAATTGATTCAAGGGCAGCAAAGAACCCAGAGAAATGATAATAAAGTTTCCTGCCTTTTTTATGTAATTAAGATTCTTTTTCTAGCATCAAACTATATCTCCAATTATGAAAAATCTGTCAGTGTTTGATATGGTTATGAACAAAAAAAAAGTCAATTTCAGCCCTAGCATAAACATTCAAATTCCACTGAACTCAGGATGCACTGTGTCCCACTTACACTATGGCTGAATTTGGTCTATTGATTTGCAGAGCATCAAAGTGGCTATCACTGTAAATGCAATTAATATTGATAGCAAATCATTGCTTTTATTGCACTAGCATGTGGTGGAGACACTTGGATGTGAAATTCCCTACAGTAGACACCATTGCATGTTTTAGTAGGAGAACATCCCCTGTTTTGTACAGGTGGACAAGGACAGTGCTATGGTTTGCCCAAGGCCCCCTGGCAAGCTTATGAAGCTTGGAATAGTTGTATTCTTGTCTTCCTGAAGTAGGCTATCCTTGACTGTTCACTCAGCTCCTGCTGAGGTTTTGGCTAACACGCAGCCTATGCAAAGGCTTGATGGATGCTGGGAACAGCACCATTAGGCCCATGTGAGAGCCACATAGGCAAGATATGATGTCTAGGAGGGGCTGAATATCGTTATGCAGCCACGATCACCTGCAGCACATTGGTTATGTAGCAGCTTCTTCAGAATCCACTAATTTATTTAAACAGTAGAGATCCAACTTCCAAGCTGAAAGGTATGAATTCACCAGATTAACCAAAAATATTTTGAAATGCATCCAACAGCAGACAGACTTCTGAGTCTTTCATGACTCCCCATGTGATACAGGGAACACCCCAACCCTGATGGGGAGGAAGGATGAGCACTGCCACCCTTACTTTCAGTTAGGTAACTAGTTTGCTCATAGGCATGTGAGTTACCATTTGCAAGTTATGAATTAGAGAACCTGTCAGTTGGAAACCTCATGAAGGGATGAATTACTGAATACATCTATTAGACCAGTCTGTACAAAGGGAATTGTATTTGCTTGACATAATTGTTGGTCTTCTTTCCTAATGAGTTCAAAGATTAAAGTTTAATTCACAGAATATCTTGTCCTGAAAATCTGAGACATACAAATGGATCTGAGAGATATCATGACAGTTGTCATACTTTTCTATAACTGTTTTTTCTATGCAAATATTAGCTGAATTCTTTAGAATTATAGAATCATAGGATATCTCAAGTCAGAAAGGACGCATAAGGATCATCAAGTTCAACTCTTTGTTTCTCACAGGACTACGTAAACTAAACCATAGAACTAAGTGTGTTGTCCAGATGCTCCTTGGACTCTGACAGGCTTGGTGTCATGACCACTTCCCTGGTGAGCCTGTTCCAAACACCCTCTCAATGAAGAACCTTTTCCTAATGTCCAGTCTGAACTTTGCCTGATGTAGCTTCATTCCATTTCCTCATGTCCCATCACTGGTCATCAGAGAGAGGAGATCAGCACCTCCCATTCTGCTGCCTCCCTTGAGGAAGCTGCAGACTAAAATGAAGCCACTCTTCATCCTTCTCTTCTCCAAGATGAACAAATCAAATGATCTCAGACACTCCTCCGTAAGTCTTGCCCTCGAGGTTTTTCACTATATTGGTCACCCTCCTCTGGATACACTCATAGTTTGATGTCATTCTGATGCTGAGACACCAAAAACTGCATGCAGTACTCGAGGTTGGGCCATACCCATGCAGTCTAGAGTGGGACAATAATCTCTGTCAAACAGCTAGCAATGCTGTACTTGATGTATCCCACGATACAGTTAAACCTTTTGGCTGCCAAGACACCCTTTTGACTCACATTCAACTTGCCATCAACCCAAATCCCCAGATTTCTTTCTGTGGCATTGCTTTCCAGCCTCCCATCCCCCAGTTTGTACATATAATCAAGATCATCAATCATGCACTTGCTCTTGTTAAATATCATATGGTTGGTGATTTCCGAGCTCTCTAGTCTATTCAGATCTCTCTGTAAGGCCTCTCTACTTTCAAGGGAGTCCACAGCTCCTCCTGATTTAGTGTCACCATCAAATTTAATGTACATTCAACTCCTGCCTCCAGATTATTTATGAAAACTTTGAAGATTACTGGCCCTAAAATTGAGCCCTGGGGAGCCCCGCTAGTAACTGGCCACCAGACTGATGTAACTCCATTTACTATAACCCTTTGAGCCCAACCTGTTTGCCAATTATTCACTCAACATATTATGTACTTGTCTAGCTGTGTGCCGGACATTTTATCCAGAAGGAGACTGTGAGAGACAGTATCCGAAGTGTTGCTAAAATTCCAAACCAGAACATCTACTGTTTTTACTTGGCCACCTAGTTGGGTCACTTTGTCATGAAAGGAAATTAATTGGTTAAGCAAGACTTTCTTCTTGTGAACCTGTTTTTGACTATGCCCAACGAATGCTTTCTCTATGAAGTGTTTTTCAGTTAACTCCCAGAACAATCTTCTCCACTGAAATGGGGCTGACAGGTCTGTAAGACAGGGTCTTCCTTTTTGCTCTTCTTGAAAACTTTCGCAAACTTCCAGTCAACAGCGTCCTCTCCAGACTGCCAAGACAACTGAAAAATAATGGAAAGAACTCCTTTGATGACATTGACCTGCTCTTTCAGTAGCCCATTGGGCATCATAGATTTATCCAGATGGAGTAGCAAGTCTCAAACAAGTTCAGAATCAGATGGTAGTTTATTAGTCCCCCAGTCACATTGTTTCCATACAGGGCTCCAGGGGTCCCAGGGCCCATCATCACTGTTGAAGACTGAGGCAAGGAAGGCATTAAACGTCTCTGCTTTGTCTATATCCCTATTTGTGAGGTGACCAACCTCATCAAGTAACAGACCAATGTTATCCCTGATCCTCATTTTGCTATCAACATATTTTAAAAAGCTCTTTTTGTTGTCCTTCACAGGCTGGACAGCTTGAACTCTAACCAAGCTTTGGCCACACAAATTTTCTCCCTACAATGTTGAGCAGCATCTCTGTAGTTCTCCTGTGTAGCCTGTCCTTGAGTTCAATGTCCATATACTTTCATTTTCCACCTAAGTTCTAGAAGATCCCTGCTCAGCCAAGCTGACTTTCTGACCCACTTGCTTGACTTCTGACACTTTGGAATTGACTGGTCCTGTGCTCTTAGGAGATGACTCTTAAAAAGTGGTCAGCATTCATGGACTCCTTATTTGTTGTACGTCCCAGTGCATTTAGTGCATCCTTTGGCAGGAAGAATATTTTGAGCTGAAGTGGAACTTTGCACCCACTGTATGTACTTGTACATCATCCAGATCTGCAAGATGCAGGTGGAGTTTCCATTAGCATGGCTTGAAATCTGTGTACATCTCTTAGATTATGCTCTGAGAATTAAATAGTGTTCCTGACAACAGTAATCCTCCCACTGATTGCATCTGTGTCGAAGCATGGCCAGTCAGATCTAGCTGGCTACTGGATGATGTTTCATTTAGGCTAGTGCCAGCAGCAGCCTTGTCATGGTAGCCAGGACAAGGCACAGCAAACAGGCCTCCATTTCTCCAGTCCCAGCTAAATTTATCTGAGGTTGAGATTGGTCATGTCATGGACAAGATGAAATAAGCCACTACTGGTTTTGCTTCTCAAAGAACAGTATGAGAAGTTTGTTCTTCACCAGGCCATCATTTCCTCTGAACCTGGCTAATCTTGATACTTTTGTAGGGTTTCTTGTCACAGCCTAGGACCACAGGAATAGCTCTAACCTGAAGCTGAAGTTTTCCCTCCCAGTCAGATGACATAAAAGTCCCCTGAGTAAAACAAACATTGAACAGTTTCATGGTTACATCCAAATATACGATACCTAATAATTGATAAAAGACTGATCTTCCCATGTTGGTCCTCAAACTGAATGAGAAATTAACTCCCCATTTCTCAAAAAAGAATATTTTCTTGGGTTCAAGTCAGACTGCAGCCTATGATTCATCTCAGATTTTTGCAAGAAGCTGGCAAAAAAAGAAGGACCCTAACATCACTGTAAACACATTTCCTTATGCCTCAGCTGGGATTTGTACAAATGGCCTCTCAGACTAAATGGACCCCACCAATCTGCAGTGCAAAGCTCACTGCCTTGCATTTTCTGTGTTTGTTACCATGAGCAGGAGGATGACATCTTGATTGAATTTATGATGTTTAAGGAAACAAGACTTTTCTACTGTTACCAAAATAACAAGAGAAATCACTTGCTTTGAAAGAAGAGAGCCTGAAAGTTCTTTTTTAGTTTGAGACTTAATCAATAGCTCTTCATTAACCTTTTGTTTTAGAGATTAGAGGAAATTATCTCAGACTAAAGGTATGTGGTTATGCATTACCATAAAAAAAGGAGGTATTCCATACTATCACATGATTCAAGGACTGCAGTTAAAAATAAAAGGAGTAAATGTCACCACACCATGATTTATCTCCACAAATGTAGATGAAACGTGTGACCTTCTTGTACAACAACTACGAGGCAGGCTTTCTTCAGAGACACAGAAAATCCAAGGAGCAAGACACATATAGCATGTGACTCAAGTAAGAAGTCATGAACTTAAAAGGAGATGTAATTCAAATAATGGTTGCTGTGTATTTTAAAATTAAAGTCTGCCTTCACTGCAGTCTCAGAGCTACCACTGAAGTCTGTAGAGTGGTAGCAAAAAATGGCAATGCCTGGCTTGATCTTCAAGTCACTACTTCAGGAGGGACAAAAACCCTAACTAAATTCGCAGTGAAATGGGTCTGTTCAGCAAGACTGTTTCTGGAGAATAAATAAAGCATGTAATTCTGTGCTGATTTTAAATGGTTAATAATATCAGCAGTACTTGTGAATAGTCCTTTTGCTTATCAATCATATTAATCTTTTTTAGGAAAAAGAATAATTTCCTCTGGAATAAGAAGAAAAATTCTCATCAGGAGAGGTTAGAATGCGTCCATTTCTAGCTCACTGCAGACAACTGTGTCCGGTTTACTATTTCCTGGCTCTTGCCAAAATTTCTTGCTGGCTGTGAAAAGAGAGACAAGACTTGGAATGGTTGGAGTGGACTGTGGAGGTGATAATCTTTATGGAGATTCTTAAATCTTTTCCACACCTAAAAAAAACCCCTGGCAGTGTTATCTGGTAATGTCCTTCCATTTAATATGTCATTCAAAATTTAACAAAAGACCCTACAGTTTATGGTGGATGTGTTCTTTCCTAGCATACTAAAATTACTATTTTATATAATAATGCAATTTAATTATCATATATCAATTTCCAAACACTTACTTTGATGATACCACTAACATCCTTCCTCTCATTTCCACTGTTTAAAAGCTCACAACTACTCCTTCCTTCTAAACTCACAAATGAGTGCACAGCAGTATGGTACATATTTTATTAAGGAAAGTAAGTTAGTTTCTATTGCAACGATATTTCAGAAGCCAGAAAGAGGGCTCCATTTCAATAAAAGTGCTAAGGAAACATGACATTTTTGAAGTTTGTGGTAATTAATCCTGTTTTGCATTGTCAAGTACAGGAAGGAGAAAAGAACATGGCAAAGGTACATCAGTTCTACACAAAGTTAGTTTTGATTTCTGCAGTCGCTGCGTCACAGCTGGCTGCTTGCTTAGGTAGGGACAGATGTCAATCCTTCATGGATATCATAACGAATAGACATTTTAAAACTTAATGAAAAAATCTAAAGCACTGCAGGAGAAAAAAAGATTAAAGTTTCCTGGAAATGGTGAGCCAAAAGCAAAGCAAGCCAATTGTCTATCAACAGAATAACCATATATATTCCTGTGAATCCAAATTACTGCAATTCTAACTATTTCTGATACTCTAATTTTAATTTCCAGTATGTTTATTTTTCAGTCTTGTTGTCTTATTTTCAAGCAGAAACAAGAGGGATCAAAATCTTAATTATATCCATGTGCAAATACATGCCTCTGTTCTATATTTCTGTTCTCTTTGCAGGCTAATAAATGCTATTTAATATTTTCAAGATGATCTATTTTAGACATAATGAAGTATATTTAAGAAGTTATTTCAGATTAAGCCCATAGATAATATCTGCCAGATCTAGCTGTGCAAATTAAAAATGGCATCCCCTCTTTATTTATTTTTTTTTCCTTCCCCTGCCATTTCTTTGCCAGAATTTACCAGACCTGGCAAAAGTGCAAACCAACCTTAGTCTGCTCAGGGCAAAATCAAAAAGGTCAACATCACTAGTTTATGAAACTTGACAGATAGGTGGTGGTGAACAATTTCAGATTATTATTATTACTACTATTATTACTATTATTATTATTATAATCATCGTCAGCTAGAACAGTTATTTGCATAATGAATATTCAACTAAGAAATAAGAAAAAGAGGAGGTTTGCATGTTTAAACAAAAATGCTGTGAATGCAAAATCCCAGAATGATGCATTCCTCTGGTCAATCTATGTTTTTCTGTCCTGTAAAAGATATGCATTGCTTTGTAAAAATGTAATTCTTGTATTACTGCTATGTCATGTAAACAACAACAGACTCTACAGTAACTCAGCAAATAGAAAGTATGATAAATGTATGGGTATCTTGGGTTATCATAACCCACTATTTTTTATATAATGTAAACCCAAATAATATCCAACAGAGCAAGCTTCCTGAGTGGTGTTAAACTGTCACTGATTGCACAATATATAAATAACCACAACTAATGCTTTACTCATAGTTTAAGTGTATTTTTCATCATAGCTGTGCCAAAAATAATGACAGTTGTCTTCTATTTTCTAAAATCCTTTTTTTTTTTATTTCAAGGCATAAAACTTCTTTACAAAATAGTTATTAATTATGCGCAATTGAGTTATTTTAGCTAGTCAGTAATTAATCACACACACTAAAAGCTGTGTTATTTATGCTATTCTGCTTAGTTCCAGCTAATTCATATCACATTGTTGCTGGTCCTAGATTACATGAGTATGCAACAATATTTCTGACAAGAATACTTAAAATTCCTAATTTAGATTTTTATCTTCATGAATAGTTATGAATGGGACTCTTAAACTAATTATTTTGGGCCAGTATAACTTACTTGCCTGAGTGGTAATAGAAGGTAATAGAGATGAAGGGGGGATAACATAAAACTGAAGGAGGTATTGCATGGTTTTGAACTCATCCATTCATTTCAGTTCTATAGAACTGTGGCTATTTTGTAAATATTTGCTCCTTATGCTTAGGATTCAAAACTATATGTAAGGACAGGCTACAAAAGAGGAACCAATATAGGAACATTTCCCAGGGCAGGCAAGGATGGTTTTCCACCTGATCAAGAGCCAAAGCTCAGAGATGGACTGTGGACTTCTAACTTACAAGAGATGACAAGGACAGTTTCTATAGCTATTTAAGCAGTGCAAGAACAAATAAGGAAAAAACCCTGGGCAAAGCCCTATGAAACTTGCTTTGGGCAGGCTGGACTGGATGACTTCCAGAGGTCCATCCCAAACTGAAATGTTCTGTGATTCTGTGAAGGTGCAAACGAAGCAGCGATAACCTCCATCAAAAATATGCTAAGGCAGAAGGTAAGTTTACAGCAAAATGTTTTTCATTCCAAACTGGTTTCAACAGCAGTGAGGTTTTGTTCTTCAAAAAGTAGTTATGTTTGAAGCTGCCTTTTAAACCGAATTCAACCTTTTGCTTTTGTAAACTCCATTCCTTGTGAATTTTACAGTAACCCTTTTGAAGAATGACACATATTCTTAAAAGCATCCCCAAAACTGTTTCTAATTTGCACATGCAGCAAATAACTTGAACATGAGTGCTACAACCTCACTTAACTTTAAACATGTGAACAGTCAACAGAACAACTCAGAAACTGAAAGTTAAAAACATATTTAGCTCTTGGGTTTGGATTACATCTCTGAAAGGCAAAGGGAAACAACATGATTGCTCCCCTTTTGAGTGTGAGGAATAGCAGTCTTTATTGTAAGGAAAATGGTTTGTGTAGTCTTAACCCCTGGAAGCTGAGTAGTCACAGACTGGAAGCCTTCAAATAGTTCCGGAGAACTTCTGCAGAGCTCTCCAAATAAGATATGGTTCCTAGCCATCAAACATCACAAGCTTTTCAAGGCAGAGAGAAACTTCAGACATAAAAATGAAATAGGTATCTTCTTGGATGTACTAAAAAGAAGAAAAAAGCAAACATAAAATTTACACTACTAATATGATAATGTTAAATAGATGTTTATGGAATCTTAAGTGAAAAATAACCTGGTACCCAGGAAACTAAATGAAAACTTTAAAAAGGCAGGCAAAAAAGATATCGCTTTTTAGTGACTCCTTAAAATCTGAACGGAACAGAGTAAGTCTATGATCAACCTTATCTGGAATCACACTGCTCACATTCCTATTGTGATACAGAAGCTAATTCACACAGAGATGTGAAGTAAGACACAATATTTTGGAGAATATGGCATAGCAAAATCCTCAATGCAGCCTTCCCCCAGAGAACAGAGATCTGTATAATTGTATGTCAGACTATCAAATAGTCTAAGAACATCATGGCTACAGTGAAATCAACAGTAGCATAAACAGTTAATCACAATTCATCCCAAACTGCTGTCATGTCAGAAACAACAGAATTATGATAGAGCAGCCTTCTGATCATATGGATTTCCTGAACATTTCTGAGCAGGCAATCAGCTGTTTTCAGGATCCATCTGAGCAGGGGAGAAAGCTGTAGGTATTCCCAGACTCAACCAGTTATCAGTAAGACGGAGGAATTCCTGGGAGTGTTGAGGAGTGAGACTGGGAATCCAGTTTTGGTACCACTGCATGCAAGATCAAAGCAGATCTCTTTGGTTCTGTAGAAGGCCATTGATTACTCAGAGTTTCAATAGGGATGGATTTGGTCTCCCAGCATCTCATAACTCACAGCATCTCTCTCTTCATCTCTTCCACCTCCAGTGCCCAGACTCTGGCGAAGGTTAGACACCATACTCTAGGAGGAAATCTAGGATTTCCTTTTCAAACTTTACATACATTTCTTTTACTTACAGGCATACTGGTAATTGCTTTACCTGAATTTGATCTCCTACTTTTACACAAATAAAGCAGAAATAGGAAGGGCAAGAAAAACAATAATTTCAGTTCATAGAACATCCACTTGGCAAAAGCCATCTGGTATTTATCTATGTCATTAATTAACTTCACAGCGGAAGACTTCAGGGATGTGTGGGAACTGGGAATAAGGTTATTTCAAAATTCATTTTAATTGTAACTCAGATCAATATGTTATATTTAGAAATTTCTTACAAAAACAGAATTTCAATAAATAATTTCAGTCTTGTAGTATTACTTTAAGATGGTAGCTAACTTCTTAACTTTAATATTTTTCTTCAGCTTTCTTGTTCAGTTGATAAAGTCTTTCTCAAATGGGTTTTCCAGTTTGTATTAAAAAAAATCAAAATATTCTCTTGAAACTTCTGAAATACTTTGCTCTATTTTTTTTTTTTTTTTTTTGGTTGTTCAGTTTTAATGAACTCCCTTCCAAATCATCACATTCCCATGTTCCAAGGAAGATTGAACACCACTTTGTTTAACTGGAAAATTTTGCAAAATCTGCCTACAAGGAATCAGTTGTCTAGAAGATGATGATAAACACTCTTTACAAGAGAAAGATAAATTCTAGAGATATTTGTGCTGACTGCTCCTCATCATTATTGGTTGTTCTCACCACAATTTCATGTACATGCCCTGTGGATGTTCTGTCTGATCTGTGCTTCTGTCTGCCCAGTCATATGTTCCTCAGACACAAGTGACTCCATCCTGTAGCTTTTAGGTATTTCTTTGAAACTGGGCATACAATACCTGTAAAATTCATTTCATTAAGTGTTATTACACAAAGAGGCTATGGTACACAAACGGTTTGCTTTTGTCTGCTGGTTTTTACTAGAATAAATCAGTACTGCTTGTTCTGATTTGGTTTAGTCTCATTTTGTTCCAAACATGTCAAACTGTTTAGTAACGACTTGCATTTATGTACTTCAATTAAAAAAAAAATGAATAGAATATAGTAGAGAGTTTAAGTTTTTACAAGGCAAAATCATCTTCAGGGAAAGCATAAGAAGTTTCCAAGTTACAGTTTTACTGGAAGTAAGAGTGTGAAAAATTGCAGCAGAAATTACTCAGTGACTTCAACTTTAGTGGAACCCAATCGGTAGCCTTTTTATTACAGCTGCAAAATGCAAACATTTTATGTGCTGTGTTATTGTGATACGGTAATTTTATGCTTTCCATTTTACAGATCTGGAATGAAAAAAAATTAGAGTCCAGTTTGTTCCCATTGTATCCAAGGTCTACTTGCAGAGCTTCTAGAAGCCTATTCCACATGTGTCTGTGATATATGCCAGAAGCAGTAAATGAATGTCATGTATGGTGGCTCCGTTGTTATCTACAGCTACAGAGAGGACAGAATAAAGCTATGCTTTTAAAAGTTTGTGAAGGGTGCAATTATTTTTATAGTTTTGTTTTAACTAGATGTGGAGGGGTGGAAGAAATAGACTGCCCTATGAGGGGTTTTAAAGGAGTGACTGGGATGAAAATATAGGTTTGAATTTAGAAAAGCTCCAAAGGGTTGTAGCATGTACTGTAGCTGTTGCCAATACTACAGTCCATATATACACATATACACTAATATACAGACCTAGATTTTCAAAAGAGTTTAGCATCCAACTTTGCAACCACATTTTTTTACAGTATCTGACCACAGCTGTCGGCACCACACACATGAAAATCTGGCCCCATGGTGTATAGGCCATGTTTGTAATTATATGTAATGTACAGATGAATAGATACTGGGACATTTGATTGTAATTAAGCAGATCACATTCATTTTTAGCAAAGGTTAAGAAAAAGCTGCCAAGAAAATCCATCTGAATCCCAGTCTATGTCTGAAACGGCGTTCATGGCAAACATGGGTGAGCAGTCCTGAACTGTTTATGTATGCTGGCCAAGAGACAACACAACCAGAAATGCCAGCTGCTGGAAACCACATGAGAAGGTACAACCAGCCTAGTGGAACAGGGGGAGTGCCTCTGGAAAAATGCATTATGAGAAAAAGCTACAGGTCAAAGTCACATCATACATAATACTTGGAGATCATTCCTCAAAGATCATTTGACAAACTACTCTCAGAAAGCGTGATTTATTAAAAATTGTAATGATTATCAAAATAACTACCATACAACTAGGTACAAAAATAGGAGAAATAGAGGGGGAAATAAGTTTCCCATTATTTTAAAATACATTCATAAAGTTTTAAGATAGAAAGGCTGGAGGAGTTGTTTCTGGGGCTAACACATTTCACAGTGTTTACAAATTGTTAACTTTTCATCATACACTCCTTCCAAGAAAAAGAGAGGGGGCAGAAAGTCTCATTGAAACTACGTATTTCTTCACAAAAAAAGCAAATGACAAAACTGTTCTCAGATTTCCCATAAAACCAGCTCCTATTGGGTTTCTTCGAATATTTGTTCTCTGGCTAGTTAGGCATGAAGAAAGGAAGTGAACCAGCATGCTTTTGTTGATAGCATACCCATGCCGATGAGACTTAGATATCCTCCAGACACAGACCCCCGTCAAAGGCATCTCTTTGGAAGGATGACTTACAGGAGGGGACAAAGACTTGGAGCTGGATAGGAGTTTACTGTGTAATAAATTTTTCCATACTTGATTCCTTGGTACCTTTTTAATATGCTTTGGAAACCCCAGTCATCTCTCTTGGAAAAGCAGAGTACAGTAGTGACACACTGATATTTAGATTCTGACACTTTCAAAACAACAGAACAGACGAAAGAAAATCCACCTCCAGGGCATTAGGACTGCAGCCATAACTGAATTTCTTATCTGGCAGGGAGAATGAGGGTTTGTGTCTTTTTTCTTTTCTTTTTTTTTTTTTTTTCAGTTTTCCCTTTTCTTTTTTTTCTTCCATCTTTCTTTCCTTTTTTTTTCTCTTTTTTTAAAAATCTCTTTTCTTTTATTTTCTTTTTCTTTTCTTTTCTTTTCTTTTCTTTTCTTTTCTTTTCTTTTCTTTTCTTTTCTTTTCTTTTCTT
>WTSP01011769.1:129984-150192 GCA_025331215.1 Actenoides lindsayi | reverse complement strand
TTAAAAGTAATTTTATAATTAGAGAACACACTGAATCTGTGAATTAGCACCATAATCCAGATATTCTATGCTAAACATGCAATTTCAAGTCTTAATCCAAGAGGCACTACTGGGAATTGCAGAGTGCTCTCCTCAATGGGAGTGGGATTGGTACATCGGCCCCCTGGTGTGTTACAGCATTACATCAGCTACTTATCGGCAGCATTTTTGTACTGTTTGTATTCAGATGAGATTAAGTCCCAGTATGATTTTATTCTGGCCTCCTCTAAATTAGATTAGTGCAAATCAATTGAATCTTTCTTTCAAAGAGGTAATTTGTTGCAGATATCCTACAGGATCTACCATTGAAACGGGATCAGTTGATACAGCATTCAGCAAGGTTGATCAGCTGTATTGAAATAAAGTGGTTTGGTATTCATTAAAAAATATATTGTTTCTGTGGCTGATGAAATTCCTTCTTGAGTAAGACACTACAAATGACGGGAGTAGTCCAAAGCCATGCTTATTATTTACTGGGGTTGGGTATTTGTGTTGAAAAAGAGCTGAGTTGGAAATCATGCAAGCATCTGTTACATAGTTAGATAAGATAATGTAAATGTTTAGAAAATGCAAATGAAGCTCAGAATAATCACTAATGATGCTTTTCTACTTTTATTAATAAGGTAATGCTTCTGGCAATTACATTTAAATTTCATATGAAGGTTCAAAGCACTGGAACAATATCCTGTTTAGAATAGCAGAATTCAGGGTGAACTTGCTTAATGATCTGTACCATGGACTACCTACAGAACTAGAAACTACTTGTCTCTGTTTCTTATCACAGAATCATTGCCTTTTCTTGATATGTCTGATTCTGGAAGAAGAACCATATATAATTGTGAATGATAGTGTTAGACTTTATATACAATGGCTGTTGTAATAACATTTTGAAAAAAAAAAGACAACCCTCTGTGTGTGATTTTCAGGATAGGCAAACATATAAAATGGCATCTGTCCTATGTAGGGAGAAAGAACTGAACAACCATCAATTTAAAGCAACCTTAATATGGCATATTTCTTAATTTAAAGGTAGATTTGCAAAAGAATGCCCTTTCTGAAATGTCTAGAACCTGCCCAGGGTTGACATCTAAGTCTGTGTTGTTGGCATAAACCGGTGCAAAATCCTGGCAGAGACACAGAAAATAAAGAACAATGAATGTTAACAAAGGCTTCATTAATATTGATGTGTAATTCACATGGCAGGGAAAAGCTGCAATATTAGCCACTATTGTTAGGGTTCTGTCATTAATATTCAATGAGGATGTGTGGGTATTGAAATTCCCTGATTTCTGGCCATCTCAGTGGTTCAATAATAATAACAAAAAATATGTTATAGTTAGTGGGAGTCTGGTGTTATCTACAGGATAATCAATCTCTGCTTTGTTTTGTGAAGGTTTCTGAGCTCATACTATCAGTATGAGCTTCTTGTGGAATGGAGAGGACACAAACTTTGTTCTGCCTTCAGAAAGCTCCTGCATCTACAGATGAAGGTAGCATCTCTCCTCTACAGCTACATGCTCAGCCTCTGCTGTCACAGGAGGTAATTTCATACCTGGTTATCTGAAAACAACCCGTCTTCTTTTCTCCTAGGAAACCATTTATGTGATAACAAATCAAACAGCAGTCCTTGTTTCAACTTCAATGATAAGTAAGTTGACTTTCTGAAGATGTTGTACAAGTAAAGGACCAAATTCCCACCAAACTATTCTTGAATCAAGTATTTGCTTGCCTATCTAAATGTGTGAATAGGGAATCACTTTACTATTTGTATACAAAGATGATATTATGGTGCAGTATTTGTGTACATGAACAAGTTATGATCTTATTGAGATACATGGGATATAGCTTGAACCATGAAAGTAATGGCATTGACATCAGTGAGACTAACCGCAATGCATGGAGTCAAGTATGTAAATTGTGGCAGGCTGAAGGCCTGAGTGTGTAACTTAAAGGCTCCATTTTTTGAAGACTTAACTGAGGCTGTGTTCTGACTGTAACAATATAGTGCTTTTCCATAGAATTCTTACCATCTTTCTAAAACTGAATTTCATTTTTAAAACAAAGGAACAGCTCTATGCATCTTGAAAAGTCCATTATCCAGAAAAAACCAATATATTTCTTGAGATCTTTATTTATTTATGTATTTATTTTAAAAAGACATATCTAAGACCTTTCAAAGAAATCACCAGGTACATTGGCCTTACAGCATGTTAAAAATAAATAGATGCAGTCCTATATATTTGATTTTCACCAAGTATCATTGCTAGCTACAGAAATTAAATACAGCCTTATTTCAACAATTTATAGAGACAAGGATTTCTTGTCTCCTCCCTCTGGCAGCTGCCAATACAAAAGCAGACAGTCCTCTCCCCTTCTTTACACCAACATTTTTACAGCTGAATGTCAAGCTTAATGCATTCTAGTGAAACTCTAGATACAAACCAAACCTCTACTTAAATCACAATCTCAGAGATGGGTTGTGACTATTCTGCAACCCACCTTTCATCTCCTGTGCCTGTTCCATGGTGCTGGTGGATTTAGATTTCTTAAAGACCAGTGCTTCAAATTCTTTGAGTGTTTCCCTGGTAGTTTGTGTAAGGCAACCCTGAAAGGTTCCCTTAATGGTTTCTGCAGAATAGTCTAGGGACTCCACTGTTTTAGGTCTAGATCTCTAATACCACTTCTACCTACTCCCAGCCACAAGTGGCTGCGATAGTAGCAAAAAGCGTCAGTGGCATGCAGGCTGATTAGAATGAGAAATATCAATCTTTTGGTGTGATGTATTGTCAAGCTAGTGCTTCAGTAAACCACTCAACTGTCAGGTACACAACTTGCAGTTATGCATCTGAACTAAGCCAGAGTTATTTGCTGACCACTTTCCTTGTTTAGGCAGTGTTTAGTCAGCAGCTTTGAATGGGAGAAGAGTTGGGCTGCATCAGATGTATTTTGAAAAGTTTTATTTTGTACTTCCATGCCATTCACAAATCATGTTGAATAATACTTATCTGTACTATGCTGCCAGCTGCTCATTCTTTTATAGCAGTGTCATTAGCTCTCTGCTAGAAAATCACAGTGAACACCAAATACAGCTGGGGTGTTAGTGTAGCACCATAAAGCATAGAAAGAGATTGAGATCTAGTGAATATGCTGAAACCCTTGCTCCAGGATATCCTAAACAATTAATGGCATCCCAGAGAGCCTTATTCTACCCTTGAATAATAAAACACCCGAGCCTTGTTGCAAGTTCTGAACATTTAAGAAGACAACCTGCATTTCTTCTCACCTTCAAGACCCTGATTAGGTATCCAGTATTTGCTTTTCTTATCCGGCACCTCAGTCATCACCAACAATTCTTCAATAACAGACTTTTAAAAAATATTTCATTCCAGCTCATATTTGCTGGGCTATTCCTGTGCTGGCTTTCAAGACATGGAAGTCTCGCTCTTCTGTCTCTGCAGATAATTGATAAAAAGCATTTGAAAATAAAAAATGGGTAGATAATCCATTCACACCAATTATTAGCATGACCATGTCCTAACTTAGTCTGTTTTCTACCCAGCTGGTCCTTCATTCTGTTTTAGCTTCGAAGCCTAAGCTCTAACGGTTTCCCATGTGTATTATTTCCCTGTCTCTAAGGTTGTATATAGAACTGTACTTTCTGCTCTATGTCAATACTACCCTTAGTTTTACATAGCGTGCTTATATTTGCATGAGAGGGGATTTATCTTAAAAAAAAAACAATTTTGCAGTGCTTTACTGTAAATGGTGCAATGTGAAACCATATGCTAACACCTGGGTAGTGGTGGTCTCTAGTAGTTTGGTCTGAAAGGAATGCTACCCAGCCTGGTAGTTTGTGCAAAATTTCACTGATGATAAGTCCATTTATCCTTTTGCATTCCCAGCTGAGATTCTCAATGCCCTTCCTTAATCAGAATTTAAAGTGAGTGACATGCAATCAGTGAGGATTTTTAGAGAACAGTAAGATGCTTGTCATTTTTCTTGTGCACTTAATGTGGTTTCATTTTTTTTCTCCACCAAATAACAAGGCCACTTACTAGCATAAGAAGGTACCAGGAAACACTCAGCCAGACTGTCTAATGCTGAGCAGGACATTTTGCTGGAGCAAATTTGCAGTATTTCTCTATAGCTGCAGATTGACTATAACTTGGTATAGTCACCTGGCACTCTGAGGCCAACAAGAGCTCTTTGCTATCCATATGTTCTTTTGGACTCGGTAATTAAAATATTAAAAGTGTTTAACAGGATGATTGCTGCTGCTGTTGCCATCTCACTTTAGCAGTCTGATTTTTAAGCCTTTTTGGCGTTCAATGCCAAGAAGCGGACATATACTAATACTTTGTATTTGAACTGTGGAAGGATAGTGATCCCTGTGATGGAAAGAAAGAATTTCAGCACTGTTCTGGCAAAGTAACTGACCTTCAGAGGGAACCAACCAGGAGCTTCATACCTAAATCCTCTGAAGGCTCATTGGTGTAAAATGTGTGTTGCAGGATCAAAGAGGAAAGGGAAAGGGGTTTCAGGACAGAGATACCAGTGACTTGGCTGGGGTCTATTCCCATGCTGTACAGCTCCTCTGTGGTGATAGAGGGCCAGTGAGCAGTGTATCAGCCTTCACAGTCTCTGTAGGTTTGTTTCATGCCAGAGAGTTAACAAGAAATCCATATGATGGCCTTGACTAACACAAGTCCTGTGTGACACTTGTTGGGTAGCCTTGGCTTTGCCACCAGTGTGTTCTGCTTGTCCTTGCTGTGACATGCATAATGTGTATTGGAGATAAAAGCAACAAACAAAGGCATTTGCAGTAGACAGCGCAGCATGTATCATTGAGTCTACCTTGAAAAATGGCAAGCACCTCCTAAACTTTTAAAGATCCAGCTCACAGTAAGTAAAATCACAACAGTCGCATGCACCACGTGAACTAGGGTCTTGATTTAGGAAAGCAAATGTTGTATTGTGCTTTCTTCATAAATATATTTCAGGAATACTGTATAATTTTAGTCTCATTTCTCAAATACAGCTTATTTTCCCCATCAACCAATCTGTATGTATATAAAACAGCATATTACAAGGAATCATACTTAAACCTATCAATATTTCCCAGTGAACCTACATATTAATTCAAATTAGACCTCCTACTGGTTTAATTCTGTAACCTGAGTAAAACACTCACATCATCTATTATAAAAGATACATACCCAATATGCTGTTAATAATTACTTTTTTCACTTGACACACTGCATTTATATTCTGTTAAGACTTTGTATCATCTGCCTGTTTTCTAGAGCTTTGAGAAATACGCAAATGAGATACTTAATATCTCAGGAATCTATATTTTTCATACATATTTTTAAGATTTTAAAATATTTAAATGGTTCTGATTAACTTTTGGGGTCTTTTTGAATCTTGGCATATGTATGAAATTATGGTAAGAAGAAAATTAAAATAGTTTACTTAGAACTAATACTTCTACTTTAGATGTCAGGAGACTGAAATTACTTGAAAAAACATGCTTCCTTCCTGGCAAAAAGACAGCAGAACATATAGTTGCTGATTTCTGTATATATATATAAAAAAAATAGTCCTTTTCCTGATTGGCCAAGTGGCTTAGAAGTTTAAAATATCATTTTAAATCAGTCATATTTAGTTTATGTTCAACAGATAATATATCCCAGATGAGGATTTCCAAAGGGCTTCATAGAGCTCAGTTAGTATTTATCTACATTTCTGCAGAAAACTTGGCTGCATTGGCATTTATAAGACTATGAGAAGAACATGATCCAGTTAAGGCAACTCAAGGAAGAAAAAATCAGACAAGAATACATGTACATAATGATGCATAGAACTTCCAACACTATTTTTTTTCCTGGCAAAGTCAATCTTTACCCTCTCTTCAGTATTTTACCTCCTTTAGCTGTTTATTTCCTTGCTCCCTCTTATACAGAAATCCTTCTTTTCATTTTCTCATGTTTAGAGGTTGGATATATGCTGAAGATTCAACTGAGATCTCATCAGTCATAAGGCAACACCATACTTTTACAAGATCAACTAATGGACTAGTGAATAGAGTGGCTCTGCCTGAATCTCTGCAAATGAACAGAACAATATCATCCTGTGTCATTACACTGTGAGTTCTGCAAACTATATAAAGAAGGTTGTGGCTATGTCAGATATATGTCACAGGTTTTCTAAACTTGACGGGGCTTTCTGCCTTTAGATAACGAAAAGCGCAGGAGCAGGAGGATGAAGAACTAAGCAGGATGAAAATTTGAATCACAGATTTGAATCACAGACAAGAATTAAAAAGCCCTTAAAAGCTGTTTAGAAATCCAAAGACAAAGAGGACACCAAGTGACAAGTTTTCAACAGTAGACAGATTTTATAGCAAAGGAGCAAAGCATTTCTGTGTTTAACTGCGCTCACAATTACTCAACTTTTAATTCTGTTCATTAAGCTTCATGATTATGAAGCAGTGTATTATAGTCACAAAGGAGTGGATTTGATTAAAATTTGAAGTGGAGCAATTCAGAAATAGTACTGCCACCTAACAGAACTAAGTAAGATTCACGCACAAGGGTTTTCTCACATTAAACCCAACAGAGATGCTCCCTCTTTATGAGATCAGAACTTGGCTCTAGTCCTGACACCTTATTTGTCTTACATATGTGTAGTATATGCACATGTGTGTTTTTAAAATGGCATAGCACATTTTCATACACAGCTACAGAACTGATTTTCCTTATTGCAAAGCAGCTCAGGTCGCAGTCTGATGATGTTACGTTGTTGTGATGTGTGAACAATTTTAGTTACACCAACATAGACAGGTAATGTGGCAATTCTCTCAGGGATTTTTCCCAGCAGGAAATTTCCTGCTTCAAGGAGTAATTTCTGAAGCATTCCCCTTTAATTAAAGCCACTTGGCATGTGATTTTTCTTAATGCTTTATTCAGTTTTCACTAGATTAAAAAAACCCAAACAAACCTGGTCTGAGTGTATGTGTTGAATTTCCTCACTCAAAGAGGTGACCAGTTTGCTTTGAGCATCAATTACAATCTGTAATAAAGAATTTGCCATAATGTTAAGACAGGGCAAAGTATTTTGTTGGTTCTTGATCTTATAATGAATGTGAATCCAAACCAAGCCAGTACCTCTTTCCATTCCTGTTGGATTTGTTAAGCTCATCAGCCATCTTCAATTGCTTTCACTCTTAATGCCTCTTGACTTGTTTCAGAGTTGTCCTCCCAAGTCCATAGATTTTTTCCTTCTCACTGACAATGCACTGATCATGAAAATATGAGCAACTGCTTCTCCTTGCAACACACACATTTATCTATTAATGTGGCACATAGCACATCTCCAAAGCTGACCACCCTGCAATTTTCTTTTCCAGTGCATGTTCCATGTGGTGTGTAGGATGAAGAACTGGACATTTTTTTAGAACCTGTTTCAAATCCTGTTCACTTCCCAAGGAACTTTATGTCTTTCAAGTGAATGCTGTAATTAAGAATGCACTTGGATGTAAGAAGCCAAACATAGAGTCTGGCCTCAGGAAATCCATGGCTCTCGTTTCCTCTGAATCCCTTGGGAAAATATGCCTGTTGTGAAATCTTAATGATGTCCTGCCTTTAGGAATCACTCCTGCTGCCTTTCTCTCACTTGCATAATTGCATCTGCTCTGTTGCAATCTATAATGAACAATACTCAGTACAGGCCCAAACTTGTTTGTCTTATTGACCCGAACAGTCCAATGGAAAACCCTGGGATTATTCATATGCATGAATAGAGAAGGGTGTAGCCCACTCTCTCACTGCTGTAGCACTTGATTTTGGCGTATATTTGCAGTGTTTTACAGATTTGTGTGTGCCTAATTACTAAGGAGCATTCTCTGAGTACACAGACATGTCTCTATGTACCTTTTGACTGTGAGTTCAGTTTGCTGGCTGGAAGATGTAGTTATTTGCTAAAAAATTATTTTCTAAATCAAACCCCAACTTCATATCGTGTCTTTAGATGGTGGCAATGATCTTTCAAATAGCGCTGATGGGGGAAGATCAGATTTCTGCACTTCTGAGTTTGGAATAATGGTCCAGGGATAATGGCCAAACATGGTCCAGGTCAGTGCTGTCATAGCAAGACAGTGGAGGCAGCTGCTGGCTCTGGGCTGCTGAATATTGAGATGTGTAACAAAGTGGACTGGCTCTAGCTAAACCTCAGGAGACTGACTGCTCTACCTTGTACAGTCACACTCCTAACCCAGGTATGCTGCCATCCATACAGTTTTGTTAATTCTTGACTGACTGGGCTATCCTAGTCTGACAAGACTCTCTTTCCAGAGAATTTCAGTTAGAGTCAAGAATGCATGATCAAAGCTGGTTCATTTCCAACAAATGGCAATTTTTCTGGAAATGTCTTTCAACCATTTTTGCTACTTGTACATTTTGAAACTAGTTCTGTCAGTGCACTTTGAAAATAGCTCCTTAAGGTCTGATTCTTCGCCCAGATCAACAACATTTAAGCACTGGCATTTTATTTTCCTATGTAGTTTGTAGCTATGAGGACTTTCAAGTTAGCTTAGACTTTTTCTTGATTTTGGATACCTATGTCTTACTACATATGCTATAATATAAGGGATCACGTGGTTTTTGTCCATGTTGGATGCAGTATGGTGTGGCACCATACTGCCAAGACATCTGGGAAGAACTGATTCTCAGGGAAATCCCTTGCTGAACAACCAAACAAAAATTCATGAAGGCTTGGGATAGCTAAGAGGCAGAGTATAATACCTTGATATGAGAAATAAGGAATAGTAGGAAGATTTAACAACATGGCTATTAAAAGATCAATATTTTTTCATGACAATTATTACTATAATTTGTCATGAAAAAAGACAGTAGGAAATTGTCTTTTTTCAACTCGGGTTAGAGGACCTGGAATTAAATTTGCACATCAGCACTGATGATGGTATAAACTTCCTCTTTCTTTGAACAACAGGTAAATAAGCAAACAAAAATAATGTCATAGAAATGATTTGAGGGATTAATAGTTCATGTATGGGAGATTCAGTGTTCATAAAACCTCATTTCTTAGATTTACAACAGGAAAGTTGAAGCAGGAATGGTAAACTATGAACACCTACTTTATCATTTGAGATTAGGGTGGTAAAGTTAGTTAAAGTGCTATGGAACTATTTTTCCCCTCCCTAAATTACTGAAAAAGAAATAGAAAAATGAATACACAGAGAACAAAACATGGAATGAGATCCCCCTATAACTGCTTTCTGCCCTTTCCCCCCTCTCCCCCAGGACAAAAATGAAAACCACTTTAGAGGAAATTCTTATATAAAATAAGGATTTATTTTTTTTCCTGCTACCATCTAATTTCCAATGAATAAGAATTACTTTCATGCTATGTCAGAGTCAGGCAGGATTTTAGTTGAATTTACCCTGAGCTATATAAGCATTAGAAAGTGAAACCTTTTTTTCCACTGATACGAGTCTGTTCATGGCTTGTATATTACAGTTCACCTTATTACATCTCATGGATTGAAGCCTAAGGCTCTGTGAGTTGCCCAAAACTGAAGGACCCTTACAAGCTTTGACAACCAACAACCTGCATTAACAAATGATGTGGATATTTCATTTGAAGTGGGAAGAATAAAGAACATTGCTTTAAGTCAGTGAAGAAAATGAAAGACTTAATATAGGTTGAGTACAAAAGATGAGTCCAAACCTGATTGCTTTCTGTAAGAATAATTAAAAGCAAGCACTCTAAAAAAGATACACTCTTTAACAAGTTATTTCTTCAAGTGTTTTTCATTTATTTTTTCCATTTCTTCTCCTCTCTCAGCACAGGTTGATCCTCTGACTGCTACATTCATTAGCAGTTAAATTAATGTAGCCTGACCACAACACTTTTGCTGAGAAAAAGTCTTGATAGACTGTGAACTGGTTATGCGTGGTGGTCACTCAGAAAAGTGATGTTCCTGTTTTCACATAAGATATTTGTACAGTGGGAGACGTTCAGAAACTGTGGCTGTTGGGACATAAGACTTTTACGGAAGTTTTTGAGCACTTCCATTTTTTGGCATGATTTTCATACAAGCTGAGTATGCTGCTACTTCCTTACTTGTATTCTCTGCAGACAGCATCTCTGAAAACTGCGTGAGATTTTGATAGGTCCAGCTATAATCGTATAGGTCTCATGGTGCAAAACCTGAATTCCATCCTCAATTAATTTTAAAAGGTATGTTAGCCATCCTTGCAAGAAGTGCACGATGTACCAAATTCTCGGAGAGAAAGCAGGGGGCTGGAATGTAAGATTTTGTAAAATACAGAAATTTTGAGGTGTATCAATCATCAAAACAGACCAACACACAGGAACTAGAAGACTAATAAGGTGCCCCTCAGAGATTACAGAATAATAAGGTTTAGTTCATGTACCATGAACTATGAAATGTGGTCACTGGTTGGTATTATCTGACAATTATTTTGATTAAATGATGCTTTCTGTAAGGAAAACAGCTACACAGTGGGAAACATATATTACTCTTATTTTAAGTGATCTCATGATTCTGTTTTATATCTACTCTTTAATCACTCTTGATGGGATAAACTCTGCTCTGCTAGTGTACAAGAGCTACAGGTCACTGAAGCTAGGGAAGAATTTCTGATTTTCAAGTGAAGTAGCAGATATCACTCTGTACTGACACAAGACACGGTTCTTCATAGCTCTTCACAACAAAGCTCCACTTTGTCTTGTGTTTTTTGTGGTTTTTTTCATGAAAAGTGTGAGACATAAGATTTTTCTTGTATTCATGGGAAGCATAAATAAATGTCAAAAGGTTATGTTTTTTTTTAAAAAAGGAGCTGACAAACTGCCATAAGCACAACCAGTCTCTGAGGCTTAGACAGCTCAAGAGAGGGAGAGTTTTCAGGACAGAAGACCCTTGTCAGGCAGCAGAAGGCCTGCTTGTGCTTAACTATTGTGGCTCAGGATATGGGGAACTGTATATAATGAATGTGTATCAAGATTATAAACTCCTCTGAACAGTCATTTTGAGGTATCATTTAATCCCTCTTTTTTTATTGGACCAGGTTTTTAAAATACATTTAGAAATAAAGATAGAGATAAATGCTGAGGATGATATTCAAAAGCAGACAGGTACCAAACTCCTATTAAATATGGTAGGCATTAAATGTTGATGTGTTGGTTTTTTTTAGGTTCTTAAGAACTACTAAAAGTTTGACTTTTTGGATCAGGCCATGCACCAACTGAAGTCAACAACAGCATGGATCCAGAACTGCATCCTCCCGGTTAAATCATGAACAGGTACCTGTGGATGGAAAAAAGTCTAGTAGTAAAAAGTACTGTTCAAGATTCAATCATGGAATTCCTGTGGGTTTTAAGGACTTGTAAAAGTTTATCCTAGTTTTTAGTGCAGGGAGAATCCAAATTCCTAGCAGCAAAATACTTTGCTTTCAGCTCATTCTCCATCATACCCCTGAAAATAAATTCTGACTCCCAACATCTCCCGGACCTAGTCCAGTGCTTCTGCATGGTACAAGAGCTTCTCATCTCTTGTTCTTTGCCTTTGGATGATCTTATACATATTCTTTCTATAAACCTTTTTTCTGTCTATATCTTTGATATCATTGGCTAATTGGCTTTTAATACTGCTGATTTCTGTGGCTGAGTATTGGGGGGAAATGGTTTTTTGTATGATTTTCCATATATGGCTTAGACATGGTTAGTTTGTTTACTTTTAAAATGGTGGTTTGGAACTAACTTCTATAGAAGAAATTTCTCAACACAATTAGGTGTGGATCTGTATCTAAAGTTAATAGCTTTTCTTCTGCCTAAATCTGTCTGTTTTTTCCACTAGATGTAAAATATGACTATTGATACACTTAACTTTTTATCTTTCCTTTGAAGTGTCACAACAATGAAAATGTTGTGGTTTTGTTTATTATTCAGGATTATTTTGCCTAGAGAGTAGGAAAAGCTTTTAGGCATTAGCTTATATTTTGTTTAGTTCGCATAATGAGTCACCTCAATTATCCCCAGCAAAACCATCTCTCTTTAAAAAGACATTTTGATATTTACTAGTTCCCATTGTGTAGTATTATTTCCTATTCTACGCTCTAGTTTGAAGGTCAATAATGAAGTCATTTGAGATTTAGTCTAATGTTTTGGTACTTTAATTTGACAAAAATGATTAAGAACTTGGAATTGTTCAAAACTATGAGAAAAAGAACTTGGTTCATGTCTATTTCCATATTCAGAACAGAGTTTTCGTAGTTTGATATTTTTTTGTTGTTGTTTGGGTTTGTTTTCTTTTTGTTTTATATTTTTCTGTTTGATTTTGAGTTGGAAAAGGAATTTTGGGGCATTCTGAAAATTCAGAATTAGGTTGCTGAAACAACCTAATTTTCTGCACTCTTATTTCCTTTTAGATAGCGATAAAGGTATTTTACTGGTAAAAACATCTTAGGGGAAAAAAACTCAACAAAACAAACAAACAAAAAACACACTGAAAACTGCAAATATAGGATATTTCAACCATGCCCTTACACTTGCATTCATGTTCATAGAAGATACATACCTAAATTCCAATTTTTTTACTAATTTTAATCTTTGTTCCTTTGTTCCCATAGAACTAGTCCCTGACTATAAAAAATTTACAAATATTCCATAGGAAAACATAGATAAAGAAAACATGGCATATATCAGGGTACAAAATGGAAAGAGAGGACTAATAAGGAAGAGATTTGGACCAACTTCTGTTGCAAGAGACCAAATGGATAGGAGGATTACTACTAATTTCCTGCCACTATTGCATTGTCATGTCATACCTCATTCTCATTATTCAGCAAATGGAGATTGATACAATTTCTTGCATAGCTAAAAAATACTGTCAGTTTAGTGAGCTGCACAGGGAGCTCATCTTCAATGACAATCATCAAAGTAAAGCTGTGATAAATGGAAGCTTTTAGGTATTTAGATACGGCTGGTGGGTTTAACACTATCAAACATTCTACCATAACTTGGGAGTAAACAGGAAAAAATCTTGCTTCTAGAGTTGTGAGTTACAGAATTACATTTTATTTTATAGTGGGGAAAAAAATTCCTGAATTCTGAAGACCTAACAAAACACAGGTCTTGTTTCCAGTCAGCCCTACTTATAATAATAGATCTTCAAGAGCTGAAACTTAGCAGAGTAGGATAAAGATTACTTCATTGCAGTATGTAAGTACCTTCACAAGAAGAAAATGAAAGTATAAAGAACTCTTTATCCAATCTAAGGAAAACCTGAGAAGAATCAATTGCTAGAAATTGTAGTCAGATGAAGTTAGATTAAATGTTGGGGTTTTTTTAATTATTTTTTCATTTATTTTTTACTGTCAGTATGATTAAATGTTGGAATATGATCCTGGGACAGACAGATTCTCTATTTTGCAAGATTTTCACTCCAAGGTAAAAGATCTTTTGAGAATCTTTGTTTTACCTGAATAGAAATTATTTATTAGACAATTATTAGGTGTTTGATTTTGTAACTGGATAACATTTAATGGCAGGTATGGTCAAGCCACATAATGATCCCTTCCAGCCTCAAATGCTGCAAGTCTTGGGACAAAAAAAAAAGAGCGCATATAGAGTTGTGCAGATGAAAACTTTTATGCAGGTTAAGACACAGCTAGGTTTATAATTGTCTTTTAATTGTGTCTTACTAGCTCTAGTGACAGGAGATGCTGCTGTTACATATTGGTCTCAAGGAAGCATTTATATTGGCACAGCAACTGTTTTTAATTCTGTAAAATGAAAACAAACTCTTTGGGTTTTATTATTTCCTAGGTCTTCTCAGTCTTGTGCTTCACTTAGAGGATTTTCTCTCACTGTCCTTCGATCTCCCTGACACTCTGAGTTGTACTTCAATCACCCATGGTACTGCTGATCTGTTTTCTGCTCTATCCAGCCACCGCTGGCTCAGTGACAGGACTTTCATTGCATATTTTCCAAAGATGTCTTAACAAAACTTCTAGATGTTTCATTAAGCAGAGGGCAAACTCCGGAGCCATACCTCACCTTTCCTAAAGTCTCCACTATTCCTGGAGTTACCCCAGAAAGGATGAACTGTGCTAAAATCGGTGTGTTTGCCCCAGTTTCTGTGCCCTACTGTCCTTTATCATTTCTGTTCACTTGCCATTGCTTCTTTTTTAGGCTCTTTCCATCTTGCATGCTTTTTGTTAGCTGCGACAATGAATTGCATGTAAGCAGCCATCTTTTTTTTTTTTTTTTTCCTCAGCAACTAAACACAGGAGAATAAATGAATCGCTGTGTAAGTTTGAATTAAGGAATTTTCCAAACATTTCTATTTTTTATTATATTGTTTTGTTTAAAATCACTATGATAATTGTGAAGGATTACTAGAATGACATGATTAAGAGAAAGTTAGAAGGATTGTTATTTTCTTTATCTTGTTCGTTTGTTACTTTAGGTAGTTTAGGAGAGATCATTAACATAATCAGGTTTCCATGCTAGTTTTATTACTATAGAGTGGCTGAAGTGCCATGACCTGGGATAAGACCAAGTAGCTTTTAGGCTCCACAGTACTTTTAGCAACAGTCTGTTATCATTCTGCACTCTTCTGAGAGGTTTGTTACATAAAACCACATCACATTTGCTGGGTCTGGTAAGGTAGAAACCAAACCTTTAATTCTTTCCCCATGAGCTGGTAAAAGAGAAAGAAGAGATGACATAATTTACTGAAAATCTGAATGTTTAATTATGCCAGTATTAATAGCTGTGCCATCCTGTTGTGCCATGAAATGAGAACACTGTCTGATAGGCAACACTCTTCACACATTCCAGTCCAGCTTTTGATCTTATTTATACCAGAGTCCTTTTCTTGGCTTTATTGAGTATCCCTGGATGAAGAGGAGGAGATGAATTTGAGCCACTTCTGCATCTAGAACGTAACTTTCAATTTATATTTTAAAAGTACAGATCTTTTCTTCTTGAAAAGCATTATAGGTGTAATTCCTTTTGCCTAACTTCCATCATTTACAAGGAAGCATCTAGCAGAAAATTATTGTTAAGATTCTCTTCCCAGATTGAGCTGCAGACACAGCACTCTACTAACAATTGTACCACCCACTGAGTTTCCCTTATAGTTGGCAATGACTTTTACATCAGCACATTTTCTCTTTCCTAGTATTAGCTCTCCTGCAATGGAATGTGTTATCATATTCAAACCATCTACTTTTATTGTTTTGTAAAATGACCTTAAGAAAATCTCCAATCCTAAAGTGAAACAAGGGCTGAAAGAGGTTTTTGAACAACTACGTATCATTGCAAGAGATACTACAAATACTTTAATTCACTGTTTAGATCTACTTTGTTGCCTTCAAATGCTTGGTTTCTAAGAGTGCAATAGGTCTGACTCTCTTCTACTGATGGTTTTATATTGATAAACCATAACCAAACACAGTTACTGATTTACTGAGTGTTAAGTGTGGAGAAAGCACAGGTTCTGTATATTTAAAGCAAGAGAATTCTTTTCATTGATAAAGCTAAAATGAGTCTCCTATTTGACATGATTTATAGCAGTGAGGGCATGTCTGATAACCACCAGGCCCAGTCTATAGCTCCTAGAATAGATAATTATCTTATTTTATTAAATTCATGCATTGCTTGGTGTTGAAGCTGTATATTAAAAGGAAAACAAATACTGTATAGCTATATCCCACTATCAATTCAACGAGTAGACTTCCTACCACGCCAGATCAATGGGGAATTTGGTGTGAAATCGATGTCCATCTCTGGCCCATAGCAGTCAGTTCTCCTGAGAACAGTATATCCATGTTAATGTCACATTCAAATAAGAGCAAATTCCTATTACCCTGGAAATCAGTGAACCCTTTACTGTTGATTTAAAGGTGGGGTGGCTCTGGGAGGTGAAGCCCTGACACTTTGAGTAGAGTTTAAAAGGCTGTTATTCTCTTTATCGTTAAAGGTATGACAACTTCAGGTTTGCAATTTGATGGAGCTGAAAACAGCTGCATCACAGACATGTTCCTCTATGAAGTCAGGCAAAAGAAATAGGCTTTCTACTCTGTTGGTAATTTTCCAGTATCTACTTTACTTGCTGACTATAAAAGGTTTTTCCTTTTTCAGATCCATACATCTAACAACACCTTTGCTAATAGCATTTTTTTATTAGGTGTTGGAGGGACTCATAATGTTTACATGTCAATATCTGCTTCAGTTTTTTTCTGACCACATGCACCTAGCCTGAATAGAAACCATGGCATCAGATGCAAAATCTCAACCCTCCTTTTGTTTTGACAGGTTGCATCAGTTATAAATACATTACATCATTCTTTATGCTGTTCATTTCCTGCCAGGGAGGAGCAGAACAGATAGGACTGCACGGGAAGGACTAATAGTCAGCTGGAATATCTTCTGCACATCTTCTGTTTCAAGTGATACCATTGGCAGACTTATACAGTTGTCATTCTTGGGATTGTAATGGTAGATGTCACAGGAATATTGGAAAGGCTGACACATCAGCAGTGAAAACTTGGGTTCAAAGACCTTTGGCTATAACATTAAACAGACTTCATACACTTCCTAAAATAAGCTAATTAGCTATATATGTGTGTGGCCTTTCCATTACTCCCTAGAACTCTGGTATTCAAAGCAGTATTGTGTGGGTTGATTATGGTTCTGTAGAATTTAAATGCTCTGCATTAGATTATATTTAAACAGCAGTAATCACAGGATTGTGTTCAATGGCTTGGAAATATGGAAGCTTCATGGGGCAAAAAAGGGGGAGAGACAATCTTAAAATACTACCTTGCGGATGTTGAAAATAACAGTCAGATTTAATGGCAAAAGCTTGAGACCCTGGTGATATTATTAAATATGCCAGGTAACACAGGTGGTAGCAGTAAAGTTTTAATTACTATAATTTAAAAACACAACCAATACTCAATATATTGTGCTTTCTTTTTTAGCAGTGCAAACTTAAAGAATCTCCCTGGCATATTCTGCCTCTGTTTCTTTTCCTCTCTTTCTCAACATGTAAATATGAAGGCTTAGGAACATTGTGACCAAAGCTGGAAGTGGTCTTGTGCTGTTTTAGTGCATCTCTGCTTACCTCTGGATGAAAGAGCAGTAGGGATGAAAAGGGAGGTGGGAGTGACTCAGCCAAAAATGAATAGAAAAGGAGGAAGAGCAGAAACACTGAATAGAAAGCAGACTTTAAGGGAAGAAACCCCTGAAACAGTAAAGGACAGCAGTGAAATTGCCAGAGGAAAATACAATACAGGTTTTCAATAAACATACTTGTGACCTTGGGTCTAGAAAAGGCATACAATGTGATGTCCAGGGCCTTTGACATCCCTCAGCCATATTAGGTGCTGCAGTCTCCTGCTAATGAGCCCCATTTTAGAGTGCAATAGGTAGAACCATTTAAAGCCTCATGCTTGATTAGTCATTCGCCTTTGACACTGCTGATCATGAGGTACTACTGACCTGATGGTGAGGCCGTGAAAAATAATAGGCAGCTGCTCCTCCCCTTCCTCAAGGTCCCTGACATGAGAAATCCCACAGGACTCGCCACTCTTATTTGATGTCTGTGCTCAACAATTAAGGGACACTAAGAGCAAGGGACACAGGAAAGGAAGGGGTCTCTCGAGTCATCAAGTCTGGCCCTTTGCTATTGCAGATCTCATTCTTGTGTTATTCCTTTCACAGTCTGATGAAGGACTAGCTTAAAACTACTTGTTTTCCCTCTCCTCCTCCAAACAGAGAGCTCCTTCAGAATCGAACTCTTCTGAAGATTAGCAAGTCCAGCCTGAGGATATTTCTGTTTAGTCTGTGCTCATTAGTTCTCGTGACAACATTTTCCTTTAGTTTAATTACCTCACCTTCTTCCTCTGACATTTACTTCACTAATATGTTTATAGAGAACAAATTATCTCTCCTCTCACACTTTCTTTGGCTGGGCTGACCAACACATACTTTTCTAGTTTCAAGTCCTAATTTAGATTCTCCATTCTGTGGTATATCTGTTTAAGTTACTTTTTTGACTAAGGCTGAGCAGGGCAGTATGTAGCTCTCACCAGTGCTTCACATGGTAATACTGCATCTTCTGGAAATACTGTCCTTTATATAGGGCTTTATACGCGCTTCCACATTTGTAGCTGATATCATAATCCTCAGTGCCAGCTGCTCCATTTTAAACTTCTATATTGTTTCTTTGTTGTTAGGAATAACAAGAATAGTTTGTTTTCCTTTGCATTTCTAGCTCTCACTCAGACTGACTTTGGCAGTTATGAGTTCCTCTATAGTGGAATCAAATCAACACCACATTTTGATTTCTAAGACTAGTGTTCTTATGCCTTTTGAGTTGATTTTTAAGTACATAAATAGAGCTGAACTGCAGTTCATCTTGCCTGAGGCTGTGTCCCCAGCAGCTAAGGTTGGAGATGCTGTTGATGGTGAACAGTGGGGCCTGACATCTTCTGCAGTCTGATAGCCCTCTTCCAGATTTATTCTATTAGGGATATTAGAAGGCATATCCTTGCCTAGACATTTTTTATATCTATGTGTGGACCTGAGTGTAGTTAATGAATTCTTCTAATCACTGTCTAACCCTGCTGACATCTCTGCATCCACAACAGCCTGTATAACAGGTTTGGTAAGTTTACTGCAGTGGTGCAAAGATGTACTCACCGGTTTTCATCTCTTTTATACTGATACCCTGTTAGTTTTGCTGAATGTTCCCTAGCTCTCATATTGCAGGTAGGAGTGGACAGGCTCTGCATTTGGCTTATCTACTACCTTCATGACTCTGAAATCCTTTATTACATCCCACTACAAAACCCTGCCCAAACCCAGAGTTCCAGCCTTTTCCATCTCTTCCTTGATCATTTACCTGCCTCTCATTACTTTTCCTCTAAATCCATGACACCCTTCTGGAGTTGCAGGACTACAGCAACTGTAGCACCTGATACACAGTATGAGGGCTCAACATAGGTTTCTATAGTGGCAAAATTATTCCCTTTGTCTTCTTCTCAATAACTTGCTTCATGATGCCCAAGATTTGCTTGGTACTTTTGGCTGCTGCTGCAAACTGAGCTGATGATTTTGAAGATTAAACTTAACTGATTCATCCAGCTAAACTGGATCAATCAAGCCTGAATATATCTATACATTTTTTCCTTTCTGCTTTGATTGCCTGTTCCAGGTAGCTTTTGCACATTTTATATGTTCCCTCAGCCTAAAAATTCTTGAGATTGCCTGTTTAATTAGTTTCAGTCACTTCTTCCCTTTTTTTCTCATTAAAAAAAGGTCCTCAGACCCTTTGGAAAATAAGAACTTGGCACCCTTATTTTGTTTATCTGTCCATTAATTTAAATTGAATTATAACTTACAGTTATTCATGTGACATTATGGACTATTGTTATAGCCAGAGGAGAAAGTACTGCACCTGCCTATCTAATGGTTGTCTGGTGTTTAGTCTTGTATTTCAGTCTCTTGTAATTTGGCACTAAAATGCTTCTTGGACAAAGCTAAGAAGTGCTGAAGACAAAATCAGAGTAAGAAAATGTGTATCAAGAGAACAAGTACAAATGCTTATCAGAGTACAAACCTAAGCTCCAGCATTGAATGAGAGTACTATGAACAAAGACTTTGCCACAACAAATGCTAAATTTTGAAATATCCAAGGTCAATCAGGAAGCACCCTTCCTATTTGGCACTGCTGGCTTTGTTCTACAGAGATGATTTATTTGGGGGCATGCAAGGGAGTATTTGCAAACATCCTCTCTTTCCTCCCAGCAACATCAGATCTCAGCCATGTCTTTCCCTTCCCCAGGTCTTTCTTCTGTGCTTGCTACTCCTTCCATCCCCACTTTCTTCACCAGCAACATGTATGTCTGTTAGCACTATTAAGGACCTTGGCATCCTAGTGAACAATAAGATATCCATGGAACAGCAATGTGCCCTTGTGGCCAGGAATGACAATGGTATCCTGGAGTGCATAAAGAAGAGTGTGTCCAGAAGGTCAAGGGAGGTTCTCCTCCCCCTCTACTCTGCCCTAGTGAAACCACATCTGGAGTATTGTGTTCAGTTCTGGTCTCCCCA
>WTSP01011769.1:72646-123522 GCA_025331215.1 Actenoides lindsayi | reverse complement strand
ATGAAGGGAAATGGTTTTAAACTGAGGGAAAATAGGTTTAGATTGGATCTTAGGAAAAAGTTCTTCAGTACGAGGGTTCTGAGGCCCTGGAACAGGTTGCCTGGAGGGGTTCTGCCTGCCCCCTCCCTGGAGGTGTTCGAGGCCAGGTTGGTTGAGGCCTTGAGGAACCTAGTCTAGTTGAGAGGCATCCCAGCCCATGGCAGGGAGGTTGGATTAGATGATCTCTGAGGTCCCTTCCACCCTAGGCCATTCTATGATTCTATGATTATTCTAAATATTCAATATAAACCAGGCAATTATTAAAAGAGGAAGAGAACTAGAACTAGAGAATTGGTTTGATCTTGCATAACAGCTCTTTTGTGTTTGAAATGTGAGTTGTATCCAGAAAACCTTTTTTTCACTTTGCATCAAAAAATAGAGTATTGTTACCGAAACCTTACCATATAATGAAAAACTTTTAACAGGAAGCATTGTTCAAACATACTCATACAGCACAATCCAAGAAGGTACAGCAGCTAATCAAGACAGATTATTTAACATATACTGACATGAACCAGCTGCCCAAGGAAGTAGTGGAGTCACCATTCCTGGAGGTATTTAAAAGACATGTAGATGTGGCACCTAGGGTTCAGTGGTAGACTTGGCAGTGTTAGGTTAATGGTTGGACCCCATTATCTTTACAAATCTCTTCCAACATAAATGATCCTATGATTGCAATATAGCAGTTGAAAGTAAGTAAGCTAGACCTCTGTGACCAATATCTCAATGGATCATCAATAAATACCCTTCTGGATCTCAGAGCTTCAAACATGGATCACACTTTGGGAACTTCTGACATACATTTACCAAACAGATTGGAAACCCTTTTAAAGTTTTCATTCAACGCATTGGAAGTATTTAGCAGGATTAATTTAAAATTAAATGTAATCTCACTATACCATATAAAAATATTATTGTCATACTCTTGGTACTTGGATTTTAAGACCTCAGATGCACATACTAAAAATATGGTTGTTTCTGAAAAACATATTATAACACTGTTCTGACGTAGGCACGATGTGTAGGTATGTGTTAAGTATGTAAGCAATGTGACCAACAAAGTGACAAAGATATGTAGTTGAACACAGGAGGCAACCAAGTGAGAAAAGGTTGTAAAACAAACAAAAAACCAAAACAAAATAAGCACGAGGGACTGCAAATGGGCAGAACATCTTGAAGGTATGGAATATCCAAAGGTATGGAGTATCCATGAACAGTAGCTGGCAATACCAAACCAACAGAAGCAGTAAGAAGCACAGAGGAGGTTCCCTTTTTGTGTAAAAGGGACAAACAATATGAAAATATCAAACAAGGAAACAAACAGAGAGAAAGGAAGACAAGTCTGCTTTTGTTCCAGTTTCTATTGTCAAAGAGCTCTCAGGCCTCAGCAACTTGATTTCTGGGACAACGGTGCATCAACTCTGTTGTATTGTACACTCACAGCAAATTTAGGATAAAAGGTCTAAAAGTTGAAGTCTAACAGTGTTGTGTATATAATGCATGCACAGTGATAACGATTAACAATGTGTAGGAGCAAATAATTAGCACAGAGTTGTTAATACAGGAATTTTGTAAAGTTTTAGCTTGAAGTTTAAAACAGAATTGTACATAGAGTGAATTTACGTAGCATGTAATGAAGACAAATGCAGCCATGCTTCCCAAAAAGTATTTGACAAAATCAAGACTAGTGTATTACTGCTGAGTTGGTACTTGATTCTGCTTTTCTAAAAAAATAAATTAGGACCTTCACTTTTCTGGATGTAGGCTGATCCTCAGTTTGATATTGCATTTGGTATTTAAAAGTTTGTAAAATAATGCAGTATAAAAAACCTGAATCAAATGTGGACTAAATCACAATGTCCTGAATAATGCATTTTCATTTACATTAAAAGTTGTTTAATCCTAATAAAAAAGCAAACTGTCAGTGCACCAAATCTAAATATACCATAGTAACCTATCTAGTTACTTAAATGTGTCAACTGAAGCAATACATTGGTTGCATATTAAGTAATTTATTACTTTTTCTTGTACAGTAATATGAATCTTATTCAAATGAATGTCTGTCAAAAAGAACTACCATAAGAACCATGTAACCACCATTAAAGGGTGTATTAATATTTCAAGAAATTTAAGAAAGGTCAGTGGAAGTACTCTGTTAATTTGTTTCTGTAACAAAATCTTGATAACTCCTGGAAAAAGGACCTAATTACTAAATGCAAATTGCACAGAGTACTGATTTCTCCGCCTCAAACTACTGATTTACAATACCACAAACCTAAAGTACATTTAATTAATTAATTCATGTTATAATTAATCCACAAATGATTTGTACAGATGCCAAGGGAAAGAAATCTTTAGATTGATTAATTTTCCATGTGAAAATGCAGCTAAATGACAGGAGAGAAATTCTAAGAATCCTTTTTCTCTTTCTAAGGGAATAGTAAAGTTTTAGATATTTGGTTTTGTGGCACAGCAAAGTAAAATTAGGTCATGGGAAAAGAAGTTCATTGTTGTCTTAGTTTTGTATGGTGCAGTTGCTGCACACTTAAGAGTTTCATGTCTCAGAGTATCAAAAGAGATGTTCTTGAAGCACTGGAGGACGTTTTGGATGGATCAGTGCTCATGTTTTGATGACGTTCTCAAAAAGAGGATAATGAAAAGCTGCAGCTGAACTCAGCTCGGTACTGGATAGGGGTACTCAGCCTAACACAACATTAAAACAGGGAGATAGAGATGTACACCGTATCACTGCCCCAAGTGGAACTAATTTGACATTATAAGTTTTATAGAACTGTGAAGTAATTCTAAACTACTTCTGTAGCTTAGACTACTACTCGTTTTCTTCAAACCTGACACAAAAATTCATATCCTTTTAGGCTTTTTGATTAAAAGAATCATACTAAAACGTAATATGAATTACAGAACACAGGAATTCTAACACAAAATCAACAGAATACTATTCAAAAAGTACTCATACATTGTCAACAATATCCCAAATTAAATTGATTTGGTTTTTTGTTGTTTGTTTGGGGTTTTTTACTTCTTCAGAGTAAATGCACAGTTGTGACTACACAAACACTAAATTCTAGCTTTCCCTTCTGAAAATCTTTGCATGTGTCTGATATATATCAGATCCTTACATAGACTTACTTAGATTATATTAGCTTTTTGGACCTGGCATCATGATGCATTCTCATATTTAGCTGATGAACTATGAATATGAACCTTTGTGTTTTTCAGACTCTCTGTTTCTCAGTCTAAAATCCCTTCACCCTATACATGTATTTACTCATATGCAACCATTATGGAACATAGTTTTACTTACATTTTTTACCAAAGCACTTTGTCCTAGATATTGGACAGATTGTAAATTAGGTGAGGTAGTATGAATGTCCTGTGCTGAGATTTTTTCACGTTCATTAGAAATCTTAAAGGTGTTGTTTAGCAGACAGAAAAAGTAATTTCTGTTACCTTTGCCTGCAAAGAAGGGAAACCTTGAAATCTTTGATGCAGAGATTTACATTTTTCTAATTTTTTCAGCCTCTTAAAGACATTTAAACTTCTTCATTTCTCATGGACAAACACACATTGTACATTAAAAACACAGTGTAAGTAAGATCGCTCTCCAGACCAGTCAAGAGTTGCTTTCATCACTCACCACTAAAGTGGGAGTGAGATGGAAGAAGGATGTCCTTTTATGCTCTTCTGCAAGGAACAAATAACACCTCTTAGTGGAGACAAGATGCCAGGCTACAACAGGTTTTTGCCTGGTCAAGTGCAGCAGCTTATACTACTTAAGTGTATTACTTATATAATAGCAGTACAATATTACAAAAGTTGTGTATCTCCCAGATTTTCTGGTAAAATTCTACAATTTGACCTCCAAGCATTCAATTCAATACTTAAAAAAATAGTACTTTTGCTGTTGAATAGTGCAAAAGCTTCTGAGAGAGGATTTTGTGATGCAAGAGTTACCATAAACCTTCTTCCTCAGAATTCAAAGGATAGCAAATAAAACAAAAGCAGGGCAGGGACATAGGGTCATCATCCTATGGTAATAAACAGAAATAACTTGGACTTAGAAAAAGATGAAGTCTTTTAATGTCAACAGATACAGAATAGATGTGTGGCATGTTAGACGAAAGAATAATCAATCAATGAATCCTCTGCATCTGAACTGTAAGTTTAAATTTGTCCTCTACTTAACTAGTAATTAACCTGTCTTCTCCTCACTGTGATCTCACCCACACAGAAAAAAAGGATTATACTTGGTTTAACTGTATTGGTTTCTACTGTACACTGATTACCACAACAACCATCCACCTTCTAATACAATATATTAGTAAGTATAGTTTCCACCAGCCATGGTGGCATATGCAGTCTTCAGCCACTCCTTCCCCCTAGTAGTGATCATTTCAGCTGTGACAAAGAAAATCTTCACTTCACAGTAAAGTTGATTTGAAAATTGACCTCTGGATTTTTATTTTTATTTTCTTCTTGATGGATTACTTTTAATCCAAACTACTCCTTAACTCAGAGAATTATATAACTACAAATAAACCTGCCGAAAACCCTAACAACAAAAACATCAAAATCACTCATAATGAGCAAAAGTAGTGGGGCTGAACAGAGACAAGGACAAGTTTTCATAAAGAGAGTCAAAACAAGCCAAGGGGAAGGTAACAGGCCTTTAAAAAGTACTTGTTACTAACATCCTTCCAGACAGAACCGTCAGTCATCAGCATGGCTCTTCTTTTTATTTTATTATGATAACGAAATGTGCTTAACTTAATCACAGATAAAACTGGTCCACGTATATTCTCAATACATTTTTCCTCATGTCATTCTGCCATGAAAACATTTGCTGCAATGAAAAATATCTATCGGTTTGTACTTGGCTTCACAGAGTTCGTAGTCTGTGGAAAAACATACCACATGACAAATTTTGAAAGGCCTTACACATGTATAAACTGTTCTGTAAAGTCAAGCATAACTATTAAAACCCTGCACATATCACATACAGTAGTGGAAAAATAAATACGGAGTAGTATAGAACACCATTGCCTTGCTCTTGACAATAAGCCCATCCTGAGACCCTGTCCTTAGCTTACTAGATTTAAGTCAGCATGTGCACCTCTTATCTCATTATTCATTCAGATTGGGAGATGTGGATCATTAAGCTGCGTACTAATTTGTTCCTAAACTGCACTCATTCATCATTAGTTGGCAGTGAGAGGTTGATCAAGTCAGTTGTGGAATACTTCTGTGACCCTCCTACAAATTATATTATTTTCTGCATGAGATACTAAAGAAATTCCCTACAAGTTATTTTAACAGTTTTAGTAGCCATTTTGTTAAGCATGATGATTTCTGTTGTCACGATAGTCACAAAGGTATCTCTGTCATATTCACAAATTATCTTCTGTTCTCTGGACCTATATGTTTGGTATTATATTCTGTATTGTGTGTAACGGTTGTTTGTGTACTGTTCTTTCTAAAAAGACATCTCTGATGGACTGTTATGACAAATCATAACAGAATCTGGTATGCACAGACTGATGTCTCTTCACTGGGGACAAACACAGATGTCACTAAGGGTTAGCTAGACTGTGTGTGAGGAGAGAGTTACTCTGAGAAGATTCATGTACCAGCTAAAAGATTCTTCTATTTCCTTCTGACTTGAGTTTCTCTCTCATGAACAGTTTTAAATATTGCAGCACAACCCATCTGCAGTAACTTAACTTCTGCCTCAGATGATTTTTCATGATGAAAAGAAGATATTCTCAGTAATAATTTGGTGGGTGAAGTACTAAAATCCATAGTATGATTCATCATTATATTTTGTGCCAGCTATATTTTTATAAATAATAAGTCTATTGTATATAAATATTTCTTTTACTAAAATATATGTCTGTGAAAACATTAAAACAGATTGGGAATTAAACACATTTGCAATACATAAGCTGCCCAACATTCTAGTTAAGGAAACTTATGTAATGGCAATTTTACGCAGACCATTTTTTGCCTTATAGACCTCTGGGGTTTTTGAGAGCTTATAATTGTAAAAATATTAGCATAATACAAGCTAGAGACGGGAACAACACAAGAAATCATTCAATTTATCCATAAAGAAAATATTTTGCTAGAAGACACATCAGATGCTTATCACCTCTTAAAATAGTTGTGTTTTTGTTTAATAACTAAAAGAAACCATATGTTGTTGTTGGGGTTTTTTTTCCCTGTGATATACAACTCAGCTGGTGAGTGAGCCAACTAGGGAAGGCTCCCTGCTGGACGTGTTGCTTGTGAACACAGAAGGACTTGTGGGTGATGTGATGGTTAGAGGCCATCTTTGGCATGGTCATCTCAACATGATTGAGTTTTTGGTTCTCAGGGAAATAATGAGCAGGGTCAGCAGAACTGCTACCTTGGACTTCTGGAGGACAGACTCTGGCCTGTCCAGGAAACTGGTTGACAGAGTCCCTTGAGAGGCAGCCCTCAAGGACAAAGGAGTCCACGAAGGCTGGACACCCCTCAAGAAGGAACTCTTAAAGGAGTAGGAGCAAGTCATCCCTGTATGCTGAAAGATGAACTCTGGGGGAAGAAGAGCAGCATGGCTGAACAGAGAGCTTTGTCTGGAACTCAGGAAACACAGAGGAGTTTATGACCTTTGGAATAAGGGGCTGGAAACTCACAAGGACTACAGAGATATCATGAGGTTACACAGGGAGAAAATTATAAGGGCCAAAGCCCAGCTAGAACTTAATTTGGCTACTGCTGTAAAAAAAAAAAAAAAAAAAAAAAAAAAAAAAAAAAAAAAGAGTTTCTATAAGAAACTTTCTATAAGAAAAGGAAAGGAGGACTAAGGAAAGGAGACTCTCCATTCTCCACTAGATGCAGGGGGAAAAGTAGTGAACAAGGATGAAGAAAAGGCTGAGGTACTGAATGCCTTCTCTGCATCAGTCTTTAAAAGTAAGACCCATTGTTCTCCAGGTACACAGCCCCCTGAGCTCGCAGACAGGGACGAAGAGCCGAATGAAGCCCCCATGATCCAAGGGGCAAAGGTTAGCGACTTGCTACATCACTTGGACATACATGTCTATGGGGCCAGATGGGACCCAGCCAAGGGTACTATCAGAAGTGCTCACCAAAGGACTCTGAATTATTTCCCAGCAGTCCTGGCTAACAGGGGAGGTCCCAGTTGACTGGAGGTTAGCAGATGTGACATCCATCTACAAGAAGGACTGGAAGGAGGAGCCAGGGAACTACAGGCCTTTCAGTCTGACCTCAGTGCTGGGGAAGGTTATGGAGCAGATCACTTTGAGTGCAAAAACATGGCACATACAGGACATGGAAGTGATTAGGCCCAGTCAGCATGGGTTTATGAGAGGCAGGTCCTGCTTGACTAACCTGATCTCCTTCAATGACAAGGTGACCCACTTAGTGGAAAAGGGAAAGGCTGTGGACGTTGTCTACCTGGAATTCAGTAAAGCTTTTGACAACATTTCCTGCAGCATTCTCCTGGAGAAACTGGCTGCTCATGGCTTGGATGGGCATACGCTTCACTGGATAAAAAATTGGCTGCATGGCCAGGCCTAGAGAGTGGTGGTGAATGGAGTTAAATCCAGTTGGCGGATGGTGTTCCCCAGCGCTCAGTACTGGGGCCTGTTATCTTCAATAACTTTATCAGTGATCTGGATGAGGAGATTGAGGGTACCCTCAGTAAGTTTGCAGATGACACCAAGTTAGGCAGGTGTGTTGATCTGCTTGAGGGTTCAGAGGGTCTGCAGAGGGATCTGGATAGGCTGGATTGCTGTGCTGAGGCCAATTTTACAAAGTTCAACAAGGCCATGTGCTGGGTCATCCACTTGGGTTACAAGAACCCCATGCAATGCTAGAGGCTTGGAGAAAGCTGCCTGGAAGAAAAGAACAGGGGGATGTTGGTGGACAGACACCTGAGTATGAGCCAGCAGTGTGGCCAAAAAGGCCAACAGCATCTGGCCTGTATTAGAAACAGTGTAGCCAGTAGGACAAAGGAAGTGATCATTCCCCTGTACTCAGGCTGCACCTCAAATACTGTATTCAGTTTTGGGCCTCTCACTACAAGAAGGACATTGAGGTGCTGGAGCATGTCCAAAGAAGGGCAACGAAGCTGGCAAAGGGTCTAGAGCATAGATCTTACGAGTGGCTCAGGGAACTGAGGTTGTTTAGCCTGGAGAAAAGCATGCTCAGGGGGGACCATATTGCTCTCTACAACTATCTAAAAAGCTGTTGTAGCAAGGTGACGGTTGGTCTCTTCTCCCACATAACAAGTGATAGGAGAAGGGGAAATGGCCTCAAGTTGCACTAGGGGAGGTTTAGGTTGGACAGCAGGAAAAATTTCTTCACCAAAAGGGTTATAAAGCACTGGAAAAGGCTGCCCAGATAAGTGGTGGAGTCACCATCCTGGATGTCTTTTTAAGGTCATGTGTAGATGTGGTGTTTAGGGACATGGTTTAATGGTGGACTTGGCAGTGTTGGGTTAATGGTTGTACTTCATAGTCTTAAAGGTCTTTCCAAACCTAAACAATTCTATGATTCTATATTCACCCTAAGAAAGAAACAGACAAATATTCAAGTCTGTGTATTGCAATATATCAAATCACTGATTTACCTGATTTTTCAGAGGGAAGAGAAACACTGTCTTTTGTACTATCCAGAATTACAGCCAAACCTGCAGAGAGTGATGGGAGGATGCTGGTACTGAGATCTATGCGTGTTAGACTTTCAGGTTCTTTTTCCAAGGCTTTTTTAATACCTCCAGCACAGATATCTTCTGTCTCATCCTTGTTCTGACTGTTCTTCTGCGGACTCTGAACAATATGAACAATACTCTGCTGGGCCAGGTCACAGTTCTGCAACACAAAACCAAAATCCCAATAAATAATTAATCATGGCATAAAGGACACAATCCCTCTATCTGCAATTTGTTGTTTATTAAATGGTCTCCAAGCCATTTTGTGCAGAATCTCAGTGTGCGGTAATGGAGTTTAAAGCAAAGTGACAAGTGTAAATTGCTGGAATTAGGATTACTTGCACTGGCAAAAGGGTCACAACACTTACAAATTCTAAAGATTTAACAATGAAATGGTGGACCAGAGCCAATAGCTCTAAATAAGTCTGGTTTATTGTCACAAGAGAAAAACTCCAGAGGGAGCACTACTAAATCAAGTGCTAAGAATGTTCAATACTTAGATGTGTTTGCATAGATAATGCTGATACACATTCTTCACGCAACAATTTAGGGTCAAACTTGATAACCACAGAGAGTTCATGATCAACCTATTACAATATATCTTGGTAAACAGTGAGGATGGTACTACTGATGAAGGCTGATGCTTATTTCTTATCCCTAATAAAATTTTGAATCTAAATCTGGCTTTAGATGTAGACTCAGTATGAGTTTCCCATTCTTTCCAAAGACCACATTTTACTGTTGACTTCAGAATTAAAGAAATCTTATGGATCTCACAACTGCTATAGTCTTTTCTGGTACAACAAAAGGATTGCTACCCATTTTAGCCGAAGAGGTATCACATATACCTCAGTACTTCCTCTGTCACAGTTCTCATCAAAGGCGATTCTTAGACAGTCTTTCCAAATCTTGTGTCTTAGAAAAAAGAAGGCTGAACAAGGATCTTATGAAATGTTTATCCATGATAAATCAGGATGGAACTCACATTTAGTTCAGCAGTTTCCTAATACAGAATAGGAAAGCAAAATATTATCTCTGAACTAGAAATTACAGAGACTTTTAGATAACCTATCTTTAACAAAGGGCTTTCAAGAAGGATTTGTATTGATCTTTCCACAGCCCACCTTGCAACAAAAGTTATTCTTTTTTGCATGATACCTCCTGAAGATGCACATCTACTTCTCCAGTGTCATGAACGAACCATGTACAAACACCAACCTACACACAAATAAGTTTGAATTGCCCTGAAGTTTGAAGTTGGCCCTGTCTGCCCTGAAATGTCATGCAGACTGCTGATTACATTTGGAAGGAACAAAAAGAGAATTCAGATGCATTTGTCTCAGTATCTACACAATATTTAAAATTTTTAGGTTTTATTTGCAAACATTGCATGCACTTTTAGTTGAAAAAGATTCCTTTACAGACATTTAAGTTATGTTTATACCCTTGTTATTATGCCACGCTTGCTTTTCTATTACTTTTTCTCCTCTGGTGTCATTTCTGTTCAATGGTTTTTCTTCATTCTCTTGCATTATTTCTCAGTATTACCCCCTCCACCATTTCTTTCCTATGTAATGCAATTCTAAAAGACAGAAATATATATCTTTTTTTTTTTTAATTCAATTTTTAATAACACACTCTCTCCTCAGTGAAGCAGTAATCAGTCTGCAGAGACTTGTCAGAGCAAGGACACTGTGGTCTTAATATTCAGACAAAGTAGGTATTAGATTTAAACTTTAAAACACTATGTTGACATTAAAGGTCTCCTTTTTTGTACAACTTGTTGCCTGTGACATTTTAACAAGATCCATTTAAATAGCTTAATAATTTCATTCATTAACACAGAATCCAAAACGCATCTGTCACTCTAAAACTTTTCCAACTAAGAAAACTGCATATCATTAAAGAATTTAATAACCTAAGAGAAATTAATAAAAAAATTAACAACTTAGGCAAATGAGGAGTTCAAAAGTGATTTGCTCAGTTACAGCTAAAATTACAAAGGGAAATTGGTATATATGTAAAAAGTCTCAACCTTGGAAATCCCTAAACACCTGCCAATCAGTCAAACCATGTTTTAATGAGCATGTCTTCTGGCAGTGTTGCTTGCTTAAGCAGCCCCTGTCCCGCCTTTTCTTTTTTTTCTCACCATCTACTACCTTCCCAGTTTGTTTGCATCAGTATGCTGATTCATTTCACAGCCTGATGCTGTGCTATAGTCACACTGCGGGGATGGTGCAGAAGAGACAGTAAGAAGGATGTCAAGGGCTGCTTAAATCTAATGAAATGCTCTCACAAAACCATTTTTTCAACTACTCTTGCTTGATCTTGACTGCTGTACACATGTAGATGCATGGTTTAAATTAACTGATTGTTAAAACATATACATTCCTTCCCAGTTCTTTTTGCAGTCTGGAGGGTATGTGGTTAGTTCAGAAACAAAGAAAGTGCTGAAAAAATAGAGCCCCATATTATTTATAATTCTCTCTCCAATAATGTCAAGAACAACATACTTCAAAAAATAGATGTAAAAATTGTACTTAGGGCAATTATACATCCATATGACCATAGCAATAGTGTACTCCTGGATTTCACTTACTAAAAGTTTTCATTTTAAAAGGGCAGGTAAACATATTCTATCTTAGCTATCTTGCACCTCTTGATCAAAAGCAAGAACAACTTTGGAAGATTGAACATGACTGATGCTGATGATATTGTAGGTCATAGACACAGGAAAACTTAATTAGCAGATCCCAGGATAACTTTTCAAAGATAGTAGCTAAGAAAAAACAAACAACATCCTTTGGTTTGTATACCGAGTATATTTAATATGGAAGTTACTGAGCAGTAATAAACGTGGAATCCCAAATCATCAGTTTTCTGATGTTGCTTCTGACTACATTTGAATTGAATTTGGCTTGCATTTAAAGGAGAAAATTCTCAAAGGTTGCAAGAAAAATGAGAAAACAGTACAAGAAACAAACAAACAAAGGTTTGTGATCATATCTTAATTGTGAAGAGGCCTGGATGAGAACATCATGAAGCTGTTCCGAGAATTAGGGTGTTTAATGCTTTAAAGCAAACTACATTTCATAGAGGGTAGATGAGCCAGGTCTGCAGCTTTTTCCTCTGAGAAAAGAGACAGAATTCAAACTATTTTTTAAAATGTTTAGGTTTTGCCTTAGGTTGCTCCTGTAAAACAAATCTAAGACACAATTGTTTATGTCAATGTCACTTTCATTTTCTTCATGTATTTGTTTTATGCCTCAGGAAACATTTCTTTTGAGAATATCTATTATTAATGATTCTAGAGATATAGTCTTGTCTTATCTGTTGATCCAAATTAATGCCTGTGATCCATACTCCAAAGGGAAATACTGCAAGTGTATTTATTGTAGACTATGAAGTCTCTCCTTGCATTAAAGGTAGCTGAGCAGACCCAGAAATGATGAAACCCAGTATTATGGAGTGCTTCTTTACAGAGAATGGGTTTTGGCCAACTTGGAAAAAAATGAATTCACAGCAAATGAAGTTAAAACTTTTTTTCATTCAAACCTTCTATTTTCATACTTTTTTCTGAATTCTCAAGTTGAATTTCACAAAGCTGAATCCAACACATCCTAAAGTGAATAACACAATATCCTTTAATGCTGCTGGCTGTGGGCTAACTAGAAGGTCTCTTCAGGAGATTGAGCTAAATTATGAAGAGGGAAAAGATGACTGTGTTTCAGTAACCCTGAAATCCTCTTGTTCTGAGAGATTTCTGCTTACTATCTTCTTGACAACATATTTTGATAGTAACATCGATACTGGAAGAAGTGTTCTCCATCTGAGAAATACATAGTCCACTTGAGAAGTCATGTTTTCTGAAGTGCAATACACTTTGTTTTGAAATGTTTTGTTTAAGGAAACACTAGAGCAGAGAATAGTTTGAATTAGAAGCTTTGGATTTGAATGTAAAAAAGCTAATTTCCTGTGGTGTTTTCTCTTGAAAAGGCATTTCAAATATTTTCATTTCATGCTAACCACCAGTTGGCTTTTTTTAGGTGTTTGGGGGTTTCTTATTGTCTAACAAATTCAAAAAGCAATTCTTCACATTCTACTACCTAAAATCCAGTTCAAACTTTTCCTGTTATCTGAAGAGCTACATCTTTGCCCATGAATCCCTGAGGCCTACAGAGTGGAAACAATAATGGTTTACCTAATTGGTGCCTATTTAGATTAAGCAGATAATCTCAGTAAGAGATTCACACTAGGTAAATGCTCATGAAAAGGTATTTTAAGCTTCTGGAATGATCAACAAGAATCAAAAAATTGTTTTTCCAGCTAGGCTTTTCCTTAACTGTGTTGCATTTTAGTATCGGATGGGAAATAAGGGGAATACTTTTGCCTCATTAATCTGCATAATGATTGAAATAATAAAGATCTCCAGAGTACCCATAGCACAATACACCTTTTCAAACAAATAGGACCCATGTAAAAGCACAGAGGACACACAATTCTTTTTCCATGGTTAACGTAAAGAGACATTAAAGGTGACTTTCTAAACAGAAAAGAATCCCACATATGGAGCTCCCAGAAGAGAGGAAAAATAAGCCCACCAAGCCTCACCCTACTATTGCTGGATCCCTCTCAGAACCCAAGGACAGAGACAGTCTCAAAAGCAGCAGAAAGTAGATAATTGGAAGAACAAGAACACTATTTTCATTCCCTGATGATAGATCAGTGACTCAAAAAAGCAGTAAGAAGAAAGCAACAACAAAATAATAGCCTTTACTTCATAGGGAGTGAAAGCTGAAATATTAATGAACTTGAAAGTAGAGATTACCTAAAATAAAAAATACAGATGTAGTATTAACATTCTGTTGAGTCATGTTGGTCTAAGAAATGGGAAGCAAGATTTGCAAGAAGACTTAACATCTTTTAACCAGTTGATACAGAAAGAAAAATAAGCTTTTGGGCTCAGAGACTCTTCCACGGGTCATGTCGATGGGAAATCCAAAGGGAAAACTAACCCCTGTTAAAATTATGAAGCAAATCACCACCTTGATCTGGTATTGCCATCCATTTGTGTGAATTCTGTCTGTTGAGTGGCAGTGAACTAAAAATTGCTCCACATGGCACAAAGGAAAAAAGCCAGTGCACCACTGGGCATAAATTACACAGACCACTTAGCAGTTAAATTCCAGCAATCAGAAACCACTTGCTATTTTATGATGCTGCGGATTAAATCTATATTTGACTTCAGTTCACCTTTTCAACATTTTCAGAGTTATACATTACTGTACTTCTTTAGTATTCAGAGAATTGTGGGTGCTAAGCAACGCTTAAAAATAGAAGGAAAAATAGATGTATTATAGAAAGCACCACATATTCAAATAAATGTGATGAAAAGGCAGAAAACCCTTCACTTAGCAGAATACTTGTACCCTAATTTTTATAATCTCTTCCTATTCAATTCTTGCAGTAGTTTAAATATTGACCGTGCCAAAGAAATAGAATAAAAAGAAAGGTATTAAAATGTGCTATGAAAAAAGATTTGTTGCTTTCTAAATCCATAACTTAGTATCATTTTAAGGAATACTATTAGAGTTCCAAAGACAGACTATGGCAGCAAATGAAGGAAGAAGTACTGAAGGAAGAAGTGCATAGGAGCTTTCAATACAGCAGGCTACAGTGAAGCTGAAAGTAATCAGATGCGAATGAGTGATGTGTATCAGTACAAATTTAACACAACCAGAGGCAAACACCAGCGGATAGAAGGCAGGACTTTGGCATATTAAGATGCTGGAAAACAATAATCTTTGTTTTAAGAGGAAATGGAACAATATATCTTCAAAATACCTTTAAAATAAGGATAGGATATTCTTGTTGTGATATTTTTCTCTCTTTCTTACACGATATGTTTTTATTAAGTACTGTCAGTCTTCACAGGTATCTTATGAAAACCTCACATTCATTAATAAGGTAATAAACTTAGCTGCTAAGATTCTTTACAAACCTGCAAATGAATACAATACATTTTGGACTCATTCTGGGGACTGATAAAGTGACTCACATAATTACGAAATGTAATGTCTGCAATTTTGTGCTAATTTGACTCTCTAAAGACTGTCTGAAACTTTCATCTCAAAATACAACAGCATTGCAAAAAAAAATTTTCATAATTAAAACATAATCTGACGTTACTGTGCTGTGATGTTATTGTACTGTAAGTATGATGTAGAGTTTGTCTCTAACAGTTTGAGAATGGTAGAGCAAAACGTAAAATAATTATTTTTACAGAGACAAATTTTAGTGGAATCCAGGAAAGGTCGTTAACTAAAAAATCAGGGCCACTCTATAACCTCCCCTAGAGAAACATTCATGTACTGCAAAGTTGTCACAGTCCTGATTGCCTCTGGCAACTGACGATTCAGCAAATAGTAAGCATAGGAGTGATGTTGGTATATACTGCTATGTATTGTCTTCCTGCAAGACCAAACTTTCTCAAGACCTCTGTAAAGATTCTGTCCCATTTGCAAGTGCCAGGTGAGAAGAAGAAACTCCATCTACACTTTGTAGGGAAAGATAATCCTAAAAGTCCTGAGACACTTAACTTAAAACCATAAAACTTACCGTTGTTTTGATTTTCCATGTCAACATGATATACCCATTACAAGAAATGCTTGCTACTTAGCTTCTATCAGCTACTTTTTTTATGTAATGCCATACAAAAAAGGGTTAATCCATGCACATTCAAATTAAGATTCCATTATTTTTTAATAAAAGAGAAAAACAGAAGTTAGACAAGAGGAAATAGATACCGTGTGATTTACCACAGCTCCTCCAGCTGATGGTCCTTCCATGTAGCAGGAAGCCTTGACCAGCCTTTACAAATATAAAACTCTCTGATTTACAGCATAACACAACCAGTTACATATTACAAAGGTTCTGCTCTGGATGACACTCTTTAAAAAGAAGTATAAGATTTACAAGTTTATACTGACTAATCCCTTAATGAGTTAATAATTTGCCGGAAATGGAAACGCATTCAACCAATAGTACTTAAACTTCCCCTCTTCCTTCACTTACAGATCACTTCATGCTTCATTTGCATCTTTTTCACATAAGACAAAAAACTTTAATGTTAATTTCTAGCTCAGTGGAGGGAATGAAGACATAATTCTTTGGTAGGAACTTTGCAGGGTTATTATATTTTGTACACAATCTAAGGCCTTAGCAATGCTATACACATATTTCTAAATGGCATTACCAATACCGCAACATTATTAGTATGATGACTTTTCTTGTAAAGTAGGCCCTCTAACACAAATTCCCAAAAGAGAAATTAATCCTTGAACTAAATAAAAATGTTATATTGGCAGCATACGAGACAGTTTGCAACATTAAAGCACCTGCTTAGATTACTGTTGTTCCCTTTAAAATTCTGCATAAAGATCTGCAAAAGACATAGAAGGCAGCCAGACTTTTTGATATTATGTTTACAAAGCTATTAGTATCCCAATAGTGACATTAAGAACATATCATGCTTATATAAAATGGAAGAGAAATACAGTCAAATGAACACTAATTTCAAATGCAACTTTTCTCTGCAGTAAATGAGTAATTTTTTCCTTCTTGTAATTTCATGTACTGTGCACTAAGAACAACCTACTAAATCAATTCATTGTAATGTCTGCATAGAAAGTAACAGATCAATGAAAAGTTTATAATACTAAATAAAAAAAATGAATACAGTTAAGTTTTTGTAACGGCTTGCTTGCCTCCTAAATGCAGCTGAGTGCACCTCATTCTATGCCATCTTCCGTACTGAACTACTTAGAACTTACTCCATACAACTTACAGTATCTAAACATGTTATCTCCAGCTGTAAATATAAAATAAGAAAGCCTATTATTTACCAGGTATAGATCGCATTTTCCATTGCTCTGATTTCTTCTCAAGCCACATCAAAAAACAAGTAACAAATGTATACTGTAAAATGATTTAATGGATTACATTTTGGACACATTTTGTTCTGGGATAAATGATAATAAAAGGTACTAAACTCAGAAAAGTTCTCATCAGCCAGTACTGTTAGCTGTCTGTAGCATGGCCTCAGGACTGTGGCCACTATCTCGACTAACATAAGATTTAATTTTTAATTCCTCTTCCCTTTAAATTCTTCTTTAACTTTTCTCAGACAGGTAGAAGCTGCCAATTTGGTCACAATTCTCTGTCTTCATTTAACACGTACATTAAGCACTAATAAGCATGTGAGGAATAGGCATAAAAGTGGCCTCACATTGACATCTAATAGGTGTCAGGACATAAATGCAAACTAATTGTATTTGAAAAAGTGAGGAGTCACTTACTACACTTACACAGAACTATGAAAATATACTAAAGACTTCAGTGGTCTCTCATGCTGATGGTGACAGCTACGGTGGCAGCCATAGGATTCCAGAAAGGAATTTAGAAAATTCTCTTCTCCAAAGAGCTCTGAAAGAATTTCTATGTATACTTAATACTTCACTGTAGAAAGTGAGATTTCATATTAATTTATTGCCTAGTGAATCAAAAGTTTTATAGCTATCATTATTTAAATTACTTCAACCAGTCATTCACAGTTGTCTTTAACATGATTTATGGTCAGCACCTGGTATACATCTGTAGTGGGTCTGGCTGAGCTGCTTTTCCCCATCCAGCCCTTATCCCAAACAAAGAGCACTTTGGTCTTCTACTTATCCAAGTGCATGCATCTATATATCAGTTTGAGCAGCTGCTGAGAGCAGCCATAAATAAAGCCTACTGGACATCCTGTGTGGACTTATTGGCAACTTGTTAGCCCACTAGTACAAACATGGACAAAAAAATCAAATATTTTCCAGAGCGTTCCCTTTTACCTGAAGGCCTACTTTTAACCTAACAGTTACTATGCCAGGTGAAAATGGTCTTATATTTGACTTTTGGGATATGCCTACCAAAAATATCCCATCTGGATCAATAAACCTACTGGGCATTGCTTGAAAATCTATACAGTGAAATATGCAGCACAGCTACATATCTAACTGGATTTTACTTTGGGGTAGAAAAGTCTAGGAAGGGTTTGCTAGACGTACAGTTAGCTATGTTACACAATAGTTAGCTTACAGATTCTTCACTACTGTGAGATATAGGCTATATCAGAAAACACTCATACAATAAATTAATTCCTACACCCAGTACATGTGGGCATAGTTTGTCACCTCTGTCCTTCCAATCCCATAGGAAATCATGTCTTATTTTAAAAGGGAGAACACACACTAACACAAACAAGGTGAATGCTAAGAAGATAGAAGAAAAACCCTTTGCTTTAAGCAATCTGTGTGATTTTCAAAAATATGTGAAAAAATGGAAAACATGATGTAAATGTGAATCCAGACTTAATCTGCTAAATAACCAAACTGTATATGAGAAGAACCACTATAAAAGGGAGGTGAGAAAGCCTTGTTGAGTCACAGATGAAAGATGTTTTTGAACATCAGAACAAGAGAATAATGATGCATAAAAAAAACGCAAAAAAAAAAAAGATGAAGGAAACCTGCTTTAAGAGTGTGCTTTTATCCTTATCTGGAAAAAAAAATCTTCAATTTCCCCCTGAGGCCGTTCAATTTTAAGATAGAAATCTTAAGTTATATAGCATCAAGCTATGATAGAGAAGTTCATTATTCAGATTTAGACAGGAAAGTGTAGCTTACTAAAACAAACAAGGTTCCTGAATATTAATTTGAAGACTTCTGTATCATGGCCTTCTCTCTACTGCATACATTCAGTTTACAACATATCACATGCTTTTTACAGGTGTGTCAGATAAGTTCTAGCTTTTACTTTGAACATGTAAAAAATCTGGAATATCCAAACCTTTTCATGTGAAATTGTGTAATTTGTATTCAGATCAATATTCAGGTTCTGAAACGCGTGCCGGAAGAATGGGATTCTATGAGTGTTCATGGAGAAGAGACATGTGCTATGAACTTTTGTGGTGCTATGACTTCAAAAATTAGAAATTTTCCTGAGATGGAGGTTTATTCAGGTCTGTCAGGCTATCTCTGCATTACCAGGTAGTCAAGCAAGCAACCTAACTTGCATTACCATGTAACGAAAACCAGAAGTAGCTCTTCACAGCAGAAGAGTTGGTATCAAGGACCTGACATCCACACTAAAGTTTGGAAGATAAGGTTTTTGGGATGGTTGGATTTTCTCGGGTTTAGACTACCTCTAGTCTCACCTTAATGACTGCACACTCTTTTGTAACTGGGGTGTAACTGGCGAAGAAGTCCTGAAATTCATTCAAAACACATCTACTTCATTTGCTCTGAGGATGCTTCATGATGCAAACCAATACATGCCAAATGGGGATGATCAGGAGGTCCATTTCAAAAGCACACGCCTGTTTCAAACTAAAACATTAGTGCAGATACACTCTAATTGTCTAATTGTGAGCTCCCATCAAAGGTATCAGCAGACACATTTCAGATCATCAGAAGGGAAGGTACTACTGTTATTTAAATGTAATACTTTTATTAAAAATGATGCCTACAACAACTGGGTAATCACAGAGCTTTGTGCAGTGATTTGATGGAAGTTACATTTGTCTGGGTTTACAAAGACTGAAGGAAACAGATAAAGGTACCATAGACTGACTAAATGAAGAATAGTAAATGTAGGCTGCCGTCTGTTCAGAACTAAACCACTTCTGTTTAAAAGAGTAGTTGACCACTTTTCTTACAGGGTGGAGATTCAACAGTTTTTAACTATTTCCTTCTACTGGTGTATCTAGTAAAACCACCATAGCGGTTTCTCCAGAGGCTCAGACCTGGTTCGCTCATCTAGCTCCACTAAAAATCAATTTAAAAGTTCTGTTATTTTAAAAACATTTGCCTTGTTAACAGTTGTGTCAAGAAAGCATACAAACTCCTGTGAACTTTCCTTAGCAATGGGAACTAAGCTTTATAAGCCTGGCCTAGAAATCACCTCTGTATTAGAGCCCCACAAGCAGTAAAGTGCAGACACATATTTAAGCTCTAAAACAGATAATTAAACCACACAACAAAGGGAAGAAAAAAAAAAAACCAACAAGAGAAAGCAAATGACTGTCACACTTCAATAAGAAAAAGCAGAGAGACTACCAGCACAGCTTCCAGCTCTTTGTGACGGGGATTGTCATGTCAGAACACAGCAAGTGTCATCCCCGTCTTTTAGCAGGCTTTTTATCAGAATAGATGGATACTCCAATGCGTAAGATGAAACCCTTACCCTCACAGCACCTCTTTGTGTTAATTATTGTTTCATGGTATGAGAATACTTTCTGACTTCAGTCAAGGATCAGCTTCAACAGTCCTGGAATTTTCATCTTACTGACAAGTAAGATCTGATGCTGCTTTTATCAATGTCCACTCAAATGATGCCAGAGTTGGCTGGCTGCAATTAACAGGACATCCTGAAATCCTTACAATATAAATTATCTTCATTTCTTCAAAGAAACAACCACTGGAATTGAAAACAAAACAAAAAAAAAAAGGCAGGGAAAGAGAGATGAGTTTAAGTGCATGGGGAAGGCTATAGATCTGGGAGCTTTCCTGTGTTTCTACCAAGGGAAGGAATTTCCCTTATTCAATGCTGAGATATTTGTGTATGTTAAGGGACAGCAGACAGAAATCTATAGATTATTTCCTTTCATATTGCATTTTTCTAAAATGTTTGGAAATGTGTGGGTCTTTAATTCAGTCAGAGGCCTAAACTTCAGTTTACTTGGGTTCTACTGCTGATCATTGTCCAGAGCACTGTGGTGGTTTTACCTTGTCTGGATGCCAGGTGCCCACCAAGCCACTCTTTCACTCCCCCCCTCCTCCCCTCCTCTCAGCTGGACGAGGGGGAAGAAAATAAGATGAAACTTGTGGGCTAAGACAAAAGTACTTTAATGGAAAAGCGAAGCAAGGCTGCACATGGAAGCAAAAGAAAACAAAGATTTAATCTCTACTTCCCATCAGCGGGTGATGCCTGGCCCCTTTTCAGGGAAGCAGGGCTCCAAAGGTGTAGCGGTTGCTCTAGAGGACAAGTCAATGTCCCTTCTCCTCCTCCTTTTTCTAATTTCTATAGTTCAGATGATGTCATATGGTATGGAATATCCCTTTGGTCAGTTTGGGTCAGCTGTCCCTGTCGTGTTCCCTCCCAAGATCTTGTCCACCTCACCCCACTGCAGGGGGAATGTTGAAAACCAGCTCTGGTGCTGTGTGAGCCCTGCCCAGCAGTAGCCACAGCACGGGTGTGTTATCAGCACCTTTCCAGCTCTCAGTGCAAAGCACAGCACTGGGAGGGCTGCTATGGGGAAAACTAACTCCAGCTCAGTCAGACCCAATACAAGCAGTCACACCTTTCACACCCTTAGGTAAATTTGTACCAGTAAGAATTCCTCCATTTTTACATTTTTTTTAATTTATTTTTTTTTTAATAGAATGATCAAATGTATGCGAGTATTTTAATATAGCAAACTATATACCAGTTACCAGTTTTACTTGTCCTGTGACTGAGATGGGGAAGGAGAAACAAATAAGGCCAAAGGACGCAATGTTTTGTGCACATAATTAAGATGATTTCTCAGGTTTTGGATGCTGTTTGTCACAAGGCACCACTAGTTCAACATGGCTTTCTAGATACAGCAGAATGTGTCTTTCACACAAAACAAGCAGGACAAGAGATTCCTCCACTGGGCTTAAGCTGTATATGTTCAGATTTTAGCACTCTTTTAGCTGCTTCTGGAAAGGTAATTCAAATAGTTAACAAACTGCACACTCACACCAGTGAATGCAAGCTGCCTTAGAGCACTCGCACATTTTGAAAGGGGTTGAAGAGATCTGTTTGGACATAGCTAAGAGAGCTCAAGGTACAAGTTACCTGGAAAACAGTCCAGTCACTGTAGATGCTGACTATAGGGCATCCCATGAAAAACTCAAAAGATTTAGACAACTGGAAGATGATGACAGCTTTCAGCCTAGAACTCTGGAGACTGAAATTCATTTGTTTCTCTGGTAAGAAGGTTTCCATGTTGTAAAGCATGATGCAAAGCCAAAAGCTTTCCTCAAATTTTTGGAATTGTGACAAAAGTTCTATTTTATGTTCTTTTTTTGAAACAGTAGAAATGCTTTTGGATTATTTTTAGATTTTCTGCCACTTGCATGATTTAACCTGGGACTCATTTGGTAACATTGAAATTCTGGTACATCTGCTACTGGTAGTATTCATATGACTTGCAAGATGTACAAGGACATAGTCCTTGCATGGAAATACTAAATCAGGAAGGTATCTGTACCTAGGCAGTTATTTTATGCCTTATTATAAATGTCCCCACTGGTTAGCTGAACAGAGATGGACTGGATAGATACAAATTTGGCATTAGATCTTGTTTTGTGGTGGTTGAGGATGTTTATGAGCTCAGGCAGTTAGGTTTTTGTGGAAGATGATACAAAGAGGGTGAGCAGTGAGAAAAATGAGACTGAGATCTGAGTATGGGCCTGAGAAGGAACACTGAAAACCCTCTCTGTGAAAATGTGCAAACCAGAAAAAAAACAGTACGAAGAGCCCAACAGCTGCTGTTGCTACCTACAGCTGACATAACTGGATTATAGAAATATAGGATATGCTCTACTTTATAGTATCTACCACACCAGAAGTATCAGGCTGAAGAACTAATTGGTATTCTTGTTGCCAGTCAGCACAGAGACCCTCATCTAATTGATGCACACTAAATCACAGTCATTTCCAGATACAAACACTAAAAATTAAGTTAGAACCACATTAGCAACCTAGTAGGCCTAAGCTTGAAAACCACCTCTTTTAACATCAGGACACATAAAGTATTTCACTGTCCTGTGTTGACAATACACAACCCCCAAATTCACCTTAAGAAACAAAATGTGGTAGTTTAATATAGAAATGGAATAAACACTTTTGCTACAGTTCTATTTATTGTGAAACAACAATTTGATTTTGTAAGCTTAGACTAATTGGATAACCTGTCATCAGGATGCCACTTAATTCTGGAAGGAAGGATCTGGTCAATATCAGGGTATGATTGCAAATCGTGAAGATGCCAAAGCTCCATCAATTGCTAAACCACAGCACTTATATTGCACGTCCAGGTTACATCACATACAGTGTCTGTACTGCAAATTCAAACTATTCATGAATCCATTTTTTTGGAATGTTCCTGATCCACCAGTAGCAAACAGACCAGAGCTGGTTTGGGGACAGGCAGCCATGTCCCCTGTCACAGTACTAAGCGCACTTCCAACCTCCTGCCTGGCCAACAAGTCATAAACTGGGTTTTAGGATAATCTGTCCTCTGATGTGATCAGCGGTCCCTTGACCACATCTGCACTTTGACTACAGGCATGCACCTGATCCCATTGCAGAAGAGGTTTGCCAGCATGTGTCTTCTAACACATAAAATTATGCACTCCTACTCCTCCATATAACCCCCCCAAGAGTTTGGACATCCCTGCCTTAAAATCATCTAGGAGAGTTAAGCTACCAATTGTTAGTTCATAAGGAGATTGAGCAAGGGATATGAACACAGCTTAATGGTCATTTGTAAACTTGGACATTCAGCTGTCCCTTATCACCTCTGCATACATGTAATATTTTAACACAACTTATTAGAAGAAACATGTAAAAATTACTGCAAAATTATGACAACTAGTATGGCAAATCATATGTATTAATTGAGCATAACTATATCAATTTTATATTGTTTTCTTTTCTGCATTAATTAGCCATAGTTTATTTTTCTGTTGCAACTTTTTAATATACAAATTTGTTGCTATGTATCACCTTCAAAGACACAGCCACAAGGCACTCATAAAAAATTTGTGGAATTTTGCTCTATAAAGCTTTATCTATAAAAACCTTTCCAAAAATCATGAAAAATCATATAGATTCTACTACAGGGGGTCAGAGTTCTTAAAGATTAAATTACTATACTTTTAAACCTGTGCTGTCATTTTCTGACAGCAGAGATCAGTGACAATACCCTCATCATCAAAAAAACAAACAAAAAAACCAATCTAAGAAGAAACTAATAAAAGGCATATTTTGCAAATTATGTTTTAAACCCCTAAAAAACTTCAATTCACTGTTTATATTCATCATAATACACCAGTACTTCAGGAGTAGTGGTATAACAGAGACCTCATGGGATGAGGAATCCTCTTGTCAGCCTCCACCACCCAGTATGAATGCAGACCAAAAATGCACATAGACCAGATTCACCTTTCCTTGGCAGTACAAACACTGATGCATCACTTATGTGAGCATTGTTGATAAACTCACAGAGACAAAATGATGCAATTCACTATTACAAGGTGTTTTCTCATGATTAAAAAAAAAAAAAAAAAAAAGTTAATGTTAATCTGTGCTCCACAAGTTGCACAAATCAGTGAGTGATGGTGCTGAAAACATAGTTAAACACATATAAGTTACACTTGAAGGTTTCTTTAAATGAACATATGCAAATGCTTGAAGCCCAGGGGCAGCTCTTGCTTGCGCTCAGGACATTTACATAGCTTTCCAAGCTAATATTTAATCTAGTATTCAGTAAAACATTACTAATTACTTTAATAAATTCCTAACATCCTGTGAGATGCCTTTTCCCTCTGAGTTGCAAAACAGAATCTTTGAACACCTTCCCTATTAAAGCAAGTCAATGACTTTCAATCTACAGTGCTTTGAATTTTAAGAAAAGATAATTTTTAGTTTTCATTCTATTGCTTAACACTGTTTCTTGTAATTTGAAATAATACTAACATATGTATCGGCAGGAAGAATTTTGGGGCAGCACGGAATAGGAGGATTAAAAGTAAAAGAACTGGTGTGCTCAATAATAGTAATTTGACGAGAAGAGAGCAATTGCTGGAGTGGATCACCCCATAAAGGTCTACTTTGGTCTCTATCAATTGCTTCAAGGGAAAATAATAAGAAACTCTGCAGAAGGCAGCTGCAGCAAAATTTGCCCATGGAAGGCTTTTTTACCTAACATCTGTAATATTAATGTGAGGATCAATTCATTTCCTTGTCTTTCTATTTATCTTTATTATTCATACACAGATATACAGTTTTATAACACAAATGGAAAACCTCTAGGAAGCCTACAGCCTTCATTTCTAATGGGCCTGTCAAAATGGAAGCTGTAATTTGTCCTCCAACTACAGCACCCATACTATAAACTCCCACTACATCACGCTCACAAAACAGCCGAATGAAAATTTCTAATCTGTAGTCACTTTATAGCTGTTATTTCACATATGTTTATCATATCCTTTGCTGATTTCCTCTCTCACATAAACAGTTCAAGTCTTTTCAGTTTCTCCTCTTACAGAAAAGTTTTCTCTGGTACTAGCGATTGTACATGGCTCACAATCCCCACCACAGCTGGTATTCTGCCCTGACCTCAAATATTTGATTATTGTAGTAGCTCTGCAATGTGTCAGGAAAAATCAAAAAAAGAACTAAAGCGTGGCAGCATCTGCACTGCTAAGGTCTAGATTGAAGAGTGGTGCAATTTTAATGGAAGATGCACCTTTGCTTCATGGGACTCTCTTCTTCCCCTGCTCTTGCATTTTGTATTTATTTTCCTGTTTGTTTAAATTAGACATAAAATCAAGTCCCATATGCTACAAGAATATTGTGGAATACCTACATAAGTAATTTCTTCTATTGATTTAAACCCCTTAAGGTCTCTTTAATGGATTTAAAAAAACTAAATAGGGCAGACTGCCCTGGCACCAGTCAATGTAATTTAACACAAATCCATAGAAGAGGATTGATCTTACTAAGCTTATCTCTAATATGGTTTACAAATACTGACGCTTAGTGCGTTAACTTAGGCCCTCTTTGCTCTGAAAGATATTTTTATGCCTACTCTCATACCAGATGGGCACCCAAGTATTTTATAAAAGATGACAGAAAAATTACATTATATAAAGTTGGGAAGAGGCAGACTAATATCAAAACAGAAGAAAAAGAGGACAAAAGAAATGAATTTGCCTGAACCAATCTCATATTTCATGACCTCATCATGCAGAAGCTGCCTGTCTATTTTTCAACAAGTGATAAATATTAAAATGAATTTTTTTTGCATGTCTTATCAAAAGCTTCCAATATCAATTGTTTTCACAAATGTTTTCTCCTGCAAGCAGTGAACGCCTCTTCATCAATCTTTTATCAAAAGCAATCTTGTTCTGATTTCAGTTTTATCAGAAAAACTTCTCTCTCGCCTTTGTTGTTTTGTGGGGTTTTTTTCCCGCTTCTTGGCAGAAGGTACATGAATATCATTTTACACTTGACTGTGGCTTCATCTCTATCGATCAGGAAATAAAAAGTAAGTCTGAAGGATATGTCATGACCCTGCAAAGCTCCAAGCAACAGAAACACATGTAATGATTCCGCTGTGCCCAATTGTGGCAAAGGACAAAGGAGGAAAGCATGCGTGCATGGCCACATGAATGTGTTAATATTCCTTTTTCCAAGGAATGCTTCCATTGCCAAATATTTCTAAGAAGATAAAATGAAGATTTTACAGAGGACTTGATTTTCAGCAACCTTCCTGACACGTCCATCAGCTTGAAAGAGAATATACATTATCAAAACACCAATACAGCACAGAGCTTGTTCTTTCAGCATTACTTTTCATCTGAGGGACACGTGGCAGGATTTTGGTAGTAGGCCCTGTGGTGGGGATCTGTGCAGGAAGAGACTGTGCCAGTCAAAACTGAGCCCAGCCACCTCTGGAACTAGTGACAGCAATACATGGTGTGCCAAAACTGCAGCGAGGCGGATTAGCAGATGGCATCCCAGTTCCAACCTATTTAGGAAAAACCTTCAGCCTCTGGGGTGAGGAAGATGCTCATGGAGACACCCAGCTGGAGGCATGTGGCCAAGGACACACAGCTGGACATGTGCTGCTGAAGGCAGTGTGGTGGAAACACAGCCAGAGACACTCTTTGAAGGAAGGTCCCCATGCCAAAAGGGGTTATTCACAGGAGACTTGATCCCATAGGTAAGCCAAGTGATGGTGGGGACACCCTTGAGGGACTACAGCTCACAGGCACCCCACATCAGGGAGGGACACCTCTGGAGGACTGAAGGCCACAACCGACCCATGCCAGGCAGGGACACTAAGAACAAAGGGAAGACAGAAACCATTATATACTTGACTCCAATCACCTGCACTGCTCATTGCCTCAACAAAGAGACCAGGAAGGACTGAGCTTAATGTGCCATGAGAATAAGGGGACTTCAGACTACAAAGTGGAAGGTGAGGTGTTTACTTGTTTGTTTATTTGTTTATAGCTTTTCTTAGTCAATACCCAAGTCAGTGATCACAAGTTTGCGTTAACTGACAATAAATTATATTTAGTAAAAATTCTTGAGTCCAGAATTTTTGCCCACAAGACTTGTTTGACCTACTTGAGCCCATAACACATTGAGAACTATACAGTCTGAAGGCTCATTTCAAACGTCACCTAGGACTGTGGGGAAAGAAAACATTCTGAACAAATACCATATGCTTTCTGCTGCTAAACCTGGACAGCAACCAATGTTTCAATATATCTGGACAAGATCCTCAGTTTGTATAAATAAATGTCATTTCAAAAGTCTCACAGAACACCAAGACCAATGCACAGTGACAGAACTCCAGAAAAGAGTGAGCTGCTGTAGTGACAGAAGTTTGAATATATAACAATTTCCATGATAAAGGGGAAGAGGCTCCAAAATCTCCCATTTCTGACTTCTGAAAGTAAAAACCTCACAATAATCATAAACAAAACTACCTTAGGAGAAAAAGGGAAAAAAGTAACAAATTAAATTATATTTATGGGCAAATGACTGGAGCCTTGTGCCCCCCTCACAAGTGCTATGTGTTTGCTTCCTAAGTATGCATGTGCACCAGGTTGCTCCCTCACAGACAGAATCTTGTCTTGCACATTGCAGACAGAGGAGAAGTAAGAAGACAAAGTGCTTCCTTTAGATGAATACATAAATGAAATTTACAGACTATACCTAAGCTGCTCCATCCAGGTTCTCAGCTCCTGGGCTGCTAATGAGAAAAGTGTTAAGCTGAATCACAGGAGAAACAAAACCAGCGACAGGATCATCATAGATCCCTGCCTTGTCACATAGGCAGTACGTATGTGAACACAGACGAAGAGAGGCAGGAGGTCTTGGTCATCAGTCACCTAAACTGCTGGGGTTTAGGAACATGTTTTGGCTTGATCCCACTCAGCATAAAAGTAGCAGACTTGTAGTATGTCAAAAGAACATTCAAGGAAAGAAGTTAGTTTGTCAGTGTTGATCGAGGGGTGAAAGATTCCAGAGAAAGAGTGGGGTATATAGCCATGAGCAGCACAAAGAAGGTGACAAAAGAATATTATTAACTCTTAAATAATAAGGAAGCATATGATGAAAATGTCCGGTATAGCTTAAGATAAAGGCTGTAATTTTTCATTAAAAATTTTGTATTTTATTTGTCTGTAGTTACCTTGTCTCAAGGTGTCAGGGGGTTGGGGGGACTGTATGTTTGAGAATTAGAAGGTCACCAACAGACAGGGAACTAGATAATTTATCTCTTAAAAACAGTACTGTGGGAGGACTCTTTCCTGTTATGACATTTATATTTACCCCTGGTGTCTTTTTTTTTAATTATTCCTGTATCTGACAGGACGCCTACAGTATAAGTTGGAAGATTTGTGAAGACTTTTCTTCCTAGGTGAGGTGTTGGTCATGTAAAAGAAGAAGAAATTCTCTTTGTAGAGAAAGCTCAATATGCTAAATGCAAAGTTTTTACATTTTCATCATGTTTCTGATGAAAAACCAAAACAAAAAAAAGGACAAAAAGTTGCTAACTGGAGTCTGGAGACAAAGCACAAATGATGCTTTCTCATCTCTAAGATATCAGTAACCATCAGGTTAAGGCTCAAGCTGAAGTTTTCCTCCATTTCTTCCTAAGGCAATCTCTCAAAATGTGTTTCCTTTTGATTTTCTTCTGTAATATGGCCTCAGTAGCACATTTTGCAATCAATAAAGAATGTCTCCAAGATTTGAGCAATGAAAGAAAATACGTTAATTTTAAAAGAAACTAATGTAGATAACATGAAAAGAAGCATATTAGTTACTAAAACACTATTCCATTTTTCTGCTGACAGTAAGTGAAAAAAAACCCCTATCTCTTACAATATTTCTTTTAAATCACATTATTTAAGAATGTAGTAGATGTATCTTTATAATGACCCTTAAATTACTGCAAGATCCAAAACTGTAATGCCTTGTTCTTAAGAATGCTTCAGTGTTTTAAACTAGTACTAGAAAGATAATCTATCATTTTATAAAGAGCAGACAGAATGGTAGAGACTTCAGATATTATCTTGAGGTTTGTATATGAGAATTGTCATGGTAAATATGCTTTGTGATACTGAATGGCATGATGGCATCTTTTTAAGGATGGAGAACATTTGCTAAATTCCTGTAATTTTTGTATGTTAATGCATGGATATGCAGAGAATAGTAATTGTTCTAGCAGGCATGTCAGTCTGAAAGAAAGATCTCTCTGGTGAAGAAAGTATGATCATTTTTTTGTCTTGCTTTGTTTCAATTCAAGTTTTTTTCAAATAATCGTGAGGTAACAGCTATAAATGTAGATAAAGTCCTGCAGAACATACACTACAAAAATTAATTCATTTTGGAAAACATACCCTATGAGGAGTGACTGACGGAGCTGGGGCTGTTTAGTCTGGGGAAGAGGAGGCTGAGGGGAGACCTTATCGCTCTCTACAAATACCTGAAAGGAGGTTGTAGTGAGAGCAGGGTTTGTTTCTTCTCACTGGCGACAGGTGGCAGGACAAGGGGAAGTGACCAGGGAAGGTTTAGGTTGGATATCAGGAAAAACTTCTTTACAGAAAGGGTTGTCAAGCACTGGAACAGACTCCCCAGGAAAGTGGTTGAGTCACCTTCCTGAACGTGTTTAAAAATTGTTTGGATGTGTTGGTCCGGGACATGGTTTAGCGGTGGGTTGTTAGAGTTAGGGTAGTAAGGTTAGGTTGAGGTTAGACTCACTGATCTTGAAGGTCTTTTCCAACCTGAGCAATTATGTGATTCTGTGAATCAAAATTTCAGAAATTTCTCAGGAATGTCATTGTTCTCTGAAAATAACTTCATTAGACTGTGAGGATGAAGTAGCCCAGTTGCAAAGAACCCCAAATTCTCTGTTTCCTACATGAGCCCAACCTGAACTGTGTTTGTGACATGTCTTGCAAGTTGTCTGAGTTTGCTAATTTTAATCAGGCAGGGATATACTGTCCTGAAGAGTTATCTTATTAAAAAGACATCGCAAGCAGCCAGTAGCTCCTGTGAAAATAACAGTTCATAAGATTGTTCCTCTTTTCAAACATTACCTGGAAATCCATAGGAGGCTTCTGGAGCCCTTTTAAATAGGGAAATATTAAAATACGCACTGGGGTTTTTTTAAGATACTTGCAGATCTTAGATAAATTTTGGAAAATGTTATTTGGGTTTGGTTTTTTTAATTGCTTTTGGAAGTGTCTATATTGGTCTTCATTACCATTATATTTTTTAAGTCATATCTTCAACCAGATTTTGACTTGAAACACTGCTTTATTGAGAAGTTAACAAATGGTGATTTAGTTTTTCTTACAAAAGCCCTCTGTGGTTTTTTTTGGAAACTGGATGTTTTAGTAATATACTTTCTAATTTGAAAAATCTTAATGATAAAAAAATAAATGTTGGGATGCAATTTTTCTATGGCCTGTAGTGGAAATAGCTCATGGAGATGAGACACTATTCAATCCAAACAGTTATGATCACATGATGATAATTGAAGTGTCACATACACAAATATACAACAATTAGCAACTAATACAGTGAAAAATTGGCAATTAAACCAAAATGGACTAGCATTGCTGAAGACCATAAAAAGACCTTATCACATGATGACATAATGCCTTTGTTTTTAGACAATAAAATAAACCATAAAGAGCGTATTTCTATCATTTATGTGAAATCAAGTAGGTTAATCATTTATGATTTTTATGCTTCAAAGCTTATGTGTGCTACATGCTATAGAGAGATCTAAACCATTACTCTAAAGCCCAATGTACCGTGCATGCTCCCTGCTGCTGCAGAGTCAGCCTCATCAAATTGGGCTTTGTCTAAAAGATATTTTAAATATATTATAGGATGAAAGGTGCTGCTTGATTATGCAAAACCAGCATAAGAATGCTAGTTAGCAAAGGTACTCAGCTTTTGGCATTTATTTCCTCTGAGAGCTCAGATAATCAAACCTGGGAATACATATACAGAAATGTGATGCAAACCATGTATTCCAGATAAGATGTCACCAAGGTTCTAGGAAGATGAAACATGAAGCTGCACTAAACATTTCTACTCAAATTGCTCATCTGAAGCAATCACTAGCTATTATATACACCCTTGCCTCTAGCTGGGTAGAAAGACCAAGAAAAATTGCACAAAGGTGGAAGAGGAGAATGTAAACTGTATTAATGCACTAAATTTTAAAGGCTGGGTGGAATAAGCGGGAACGTTGGAAAAACATACAACACTCTCCTGTATTTAGCTGGAGAATTTAGAAGTGTTTCCCTCACTGAGCTGACAGTCATGAATTTCCTGTAGGTGAGCACTAGTCCATGACTGTGAGCCAAATGATGTCCCCATGTGAAGCTGCTCATGATCTACTAAGCAGGAACCTCTCCTCTCTCTGATCACATCTGTGCAAATGGGATCTAAATTATTCCTGACCAATGTCCACCTAATATTTTATGGATCTTCCGTGGTGGAAATTTCTTGGTGTTTGGGAGAAGTATTCCATGATGGGTCTTCCCCTCTGACAGGAAGGCTTCCATTGACTTGACTAAGATTTGATCAAAACATTATCTAGAGTTTAATCCTCCATCAGCTCCATGCTCATTGTAGCTAACAGCAAAAGAAGAAGGACTTTTGCATGGGTGAGGAGGCATGAGGGAGAGAAGGAGGCTGGAATCAAGCCTAAAACAATTGAAATGCCAAGTTAAACCAAGTAGCTACAGTTCTTTTCAAGTTTACTTCTGGAGCAACCTATATAGAGAATGCAACTGCATACAACGACACACACATGCCATAAATAATAATGGATCTTAAAAATGAAATTTTCTATCAGGAGTTTGTGTGCTTGCAAAAGCTCATAAATAACTGGTGTTTATTCTCCACACGGCACTTTTGCAGTAGCTGATAATAGCTGAGTAAATGGTGGATGGGATGAATTCCTCCACTGATTTCAAATAAACCTTACGAGTTGGAGCAATAAAGAATGTTAAGCAGTGTGCACAAAATAACATGCTGTTAGATACCATATATGCTGCTTCAGTAAACACTAAAGCATTTTAATCTTGGTTCCAACATAGTAAACAGCAAGATAATAAGCTAAGGAAGAATACTATTCTTTAAAAGTCTTTCAGATGCTTGTGCATACTGTTGCTCTGTGCTTGAGACTGCTGGCAGATGCCTCTGTCACTTTATTTCTGTGTCACTGCAATGAAATTGGCCTGAAGTTCAGATGAACATGTTAATTTGTGCTGAAATGTATTAGTGTAACTTAAATCCTGGGTGGCTGAGCACAGTTCTAAGTGTAGCTCACAGCACACTCAGGTCCTGTCAGGAGCAAATGATAAGGAGGACCATGTCAGCAGCTAGTAAAAATTATTGTTGTCTCACTTATGCCACTTGTTTTAAAAGAGCTCCCCGCCACCACTGCCCCAAATGTGCTTTCACAACCAACCTACAGACTCCAAAGCAGTAAAACTCCATAGCAATTAGCCTGCAAAAACATTGCCCACCTAAAATGTTCATCCCTGTTAGCCCACAGAATAACTGAGAAATCATGCTGGCAATTGGTGAAGGCCTAGGTTCACCCAGCTGTAGAGGTTGCAGTGTTAACACAGCAACGTGTGCCCTCATTCCTGGCACATCCTTTCACAAAAATCACTCTCAGGAAAACTCAGGGTGTCATCGTCAGTAGTAGAAATTTCCTTCATTTGAGTAAGCCCAGGCCATGTGTTGGCTGTTGGGCTGACAGAGTATCTGGCTGAAGAAAAAGAGGAAAAGAGCAGAAAAGGACTTTCCTGGTTCTTTAGTTTGTTCTGAGGTTTCTTCTTGAGAAAGGGTTTCCTTTCAGATTTCTTCCTTTTTCACTATGCCTCTCCTGTGCATACTAGAGTAATCTCCAAGCCTCTGTGTTCCTCTTCTCACACCATAATGTGAATGTCATGTGAATAAGCCTCTTCCTCCTGTCAGATGAGGCTGAAGGCCTCTGGATATCATCCTGTTGCCTTGCTCTGTGGATTAGAACTGTCTGCTTAGCACTGTACCAGAGGAATGATGCAAGAATTAGGACCTCCTATTCTTCAGCCTTTAACTGATGAAGGCTGAGATCTAAGCAAGCCAAGTACTTGGCTTCAGCACAAGGACATCAGGTAGCTTTCTCATGGTGTATGAACAGGTATTACTGGGCAGCCTGAAACGGATGGTGAGCTTTGTGGTTAGGATACTGCTCTGGCAGAAAGAAGCCTGGGTCTTCTCTGTGTGACAAAAACCAGCATGGCAGCAAAGATCAGAGCTTCCCACCTGTAAGCCCAAAATTACAACCCAGGGTTCTCTTGTGCTCTTTTAGCCCAGCAATCCTACACTGTGCCTGATGGTCCATCTGCAACAGCAAGATTTTTCTTACTTTTTTTTGTGGTCAAGTATGTTCTTCTGAGAAGTCCGAATATATGGTGTCCTGGTCCCCAGGTAAGTGCCCTAATCCCATGGCCAGGGACACCAATGTTCCTGAAAAACAGCAGGAGTTCAGTTACACTCTGTGTTCAGCATTTCTTACTGCCTAGCACCAGGCAGATCCAGCTCAGCACCAATCTCTGTTCCTTGTCCTGATTTCACCTACACACTGTGAATCACACTGAGGAGGCTTCCAGCTTTCCTCATTGGCTTTATGACATGCTTCATTTACTGATCTCCACCCCCTTGAATCACCCTGTTGGTGTCAGCTGCCTCACTAGATACTGTTCTGTGAAACTTGAAGATGCTTAAGATACATTTCTGACTGTCTTCCAACTCCAGCATATCTTCCTGAAAACCTGAAGAGCCATAGGAAGGTGTAGGAACAAAAAAGCTGGATCTAAAAATCTGGACAAAATTCCCTTGACCTGATAAGAAAGCAGCTGGGAATGCTGTGCCTGCTGCAGCTAGTAAGATGTTCCTCAGGTCCCTCTGCATCAACACATACTCAGCTCTCTTGCCTCTGTACTGTAGAGGGTAATGAGAAAGAAGCCTTCTGGAGCTGCATTGGTATCTCTGAGCAAGAAATGTGTCCTGTACATAGAAAGTTAAATGGAAACCATTTTGACAGTTACATGCAAGAACCATGGATGGTGCTTGCAGCTCAAAGAAAAGTTTCTGTGCACTATAATGTTTAATGTAAGAAGAAAAGGCAGAGGAAAGGTGTTTAAGTAAAAATTACTACTGTCTCTAGAGGTAGTAATACTGACCAATTTGAATGGAGTAGTGACTTAGCCTTGTTAATATGATGTGAGTGAAGTTTGAGGAATTGAGAGTGTTTCCTGGGTCTTTACCGTTCTCATTAGCAGAAGTTCTTAATGGTACTCCTGTTAATAAAGTAGAAATAGTGGTAGATGCATAGGGTTAATGACCACTGTCTTATCCATTGAAGTGAATGAACCAAAACTCTTGTAGAGTCAAAAGAAAATAAATACTTTCATCTCCAAGCAAAGGGGAATGCTTCAAAGCACTAGTGTAACTTAAGGTGCAATGTGAAAGGACACCTTGGCAAAAATCTAGATCTTGTACTTCACTGTGTTTATTGCAGGATCTCAGCTTAGCTGGGCTTTACAACAGCATAGTTTGGCAGCAGATTTAAAAATAACTTTAAAAATGACTTTGTAAGCTTTGTGCTGCACGTTACCCAGCAAATGCACTGACCTGATGTGATGTGTGAAATTTGTTCCCGTCTTTGATTTCATTATGCTGCTGTGATCCAGCAAGTTCCTGGGCCTGACTGAAACATGTAGTGGCCCCTCGTTCACTGAAGTGGTGAAGGGTTGCCCCCTGTAGGGAAGCAAAAATGTAATTCAGCCTCCTTCTTACAGCAGGTCCCCTTGCCTGACGTCTGGGTGGAGCCTGGCAGGGGCTGAGCTTGGGAATCCTTGAAGTAGCCTTTTGTAGGAGCATGCCTCATCGGATCTGCCAGTGAGTGAGAACAGAGGGAACAGACAGGGAAAAATTATTTCAATGCCCTAGATTTTCTTTGTTTTGTTTTGTTGTTTGGGTTTTTTTTTCCTATGGTCATGCATAATAAATAAGGCACTTTTTATTTATTTAAGGTACATAATAAATTTGTAGATTGAAGAAGTTTGCAAAAGTAGTATAATATATTCAGTCAGAATAACGTGACTTCACAAAAATCTGGACCTTGGATTTAAGGGTCAAGTATGATAGTGAAGATAAGGTTTCAACTTCTGCAATGCTATATCCTGCTTTAAAGGAGGTTATCTCAAAGGAATTGGACTTTACAGTTCAACTATCTTTGTTTCTTTTTGCATGATATTTGGCAAACAAAGGGTTTCAATGATCCGCTTTCATGAGAGCTCTTTGAGCAAACCGGTTTGCGGGAGCAATGTCTTTTTAATCCCCAACAGTAAGATGACCCTAAATGTTTTAACCACATTCATGTGTTGCCAGCAATTTTTATGCTATTGATACAGATGGTATGGATAAGACTTTCTTTATCCTTCCTTTAGAGCTAAAACCTGTGCTGGTATCCACAGTGTCTGAATAGTCTGGTTTTAATAGAAACATGAAAACACCATATGGAGCCAGACAACCATTTCCTTCCTTCAGTGTGTTTGGTGAGTTTGAGTTTACTTTAACATGACATCTTATAAATCATGTATCGTGTAGTGACCATATAAGGTTACCTTTTATTGAAAGGATATTGGTGTTGCGAGCTTGCTGTGTTCGGGTATTTATTAAGGAAATGAAAGATCTCTAGAATATATGATACACCTTGCATTGCTAAACATTATTAGTTTACCAATAGAAAAGTGTTTCTTTCTCTCACTCCTCTGAGCCTACAAGATAAAATATTGAAATAAGATTTGCCCTTGGATTGAAGTCTGGTACTGTGTACATCCTGTTGGAGTCACAGGCTATTTGACAGGGTGTTTTGAAATCACTCCCAGATTCATGTTTTATGCAGGAAGGAAACATACCTGTGGAGATAGCCTCAGGCAGTGGTAATTAAAATATGACTGTGTGCCACATGACCTTAAGGCATATTACTGCTTCAACCCTTCACCTTGCAGTTGTTAAAATACTGGGCTTGGCTTATTAACAAAGCACCATCTCTATGTAAGAAATGTGCGGGGGGAAACAGTCTATCGTCTTCCCCTTTGTAGGAAGGAAGCAGTAAGCGATAGCTCAGTTAGTTGAGTGACAATGTAATATCTGTCCATTTTCTGATGTGGCAACTGCAGAATGCCTAAAGCAGGTGGTGCAGCATAATGAATACATCAGTTTTGGAAAGAAAGCACAAATATAAAGTTAGTGGCAGAATAGTAGCATCAAAGTATAGGTTCCCATGCACCCAATCTCCTAGACCCCACAATTTTCTCTGAGCTCTCACAATGATTAAATCTGAAAAATGTGTCCCTGGCTTTACCCATGAGTGATGGGCTGTTAACCAGAGAGATCCACTGTTTCAGGAAGAAAATCCTGATTATCTCCTGGGAGAACCAGCCGCCTTGCAGGGAGAGTGGCTACTTTCATGTGTGACCCTCTTACCACCCATGAAACCATTTAGATACAGATCTCTCAACCTGTATCTTGTCAGGGTGTGTAATGTAAAGTGACAAGGCTTTTGCAACATGTTGGTATTGACTGTACCATGACAGCAATACTTGATTTCCTGGAGCTGCTTTTAAAGAAAACAGGATTTCCAAGCACTTCTCACAGGGACTACACTCACCACAAAAGGAGAAAAAAAAATAAAATAAAATTAAATTAAAAAAAAACCAACACCAAAAACAAAACCCCACAAAACAAAAAACATGCCAAGACAAATAAAAGAGAGCATTTCCTTTTGGTATCACTTAAATCTTTTTCTAGATCACTATTGTGTATAAGTAATCCTTGCAGAAGCTCCTAATGTTCTGGAGGTAATAAATATAGTCCCTCTTTACAAAAAGGGAAGTACAGGCTAGGAGAACTCCGCACATATGTATCCCAATCATATCTGAGGCATATTGCCAGGCACTGAGCCCGGACTTTTCAAAAGACCCACATACAGTACTTACAGAACCAGGTAGCTCCCAGTGGGAGGATTTGGGGCAGATCTTCCCAGGTTCCCCATGCAGCTGATGGACACTCATGAGGAATGATCTGAAGGAAAACCTGGGTGAAGCAGCAGCTGGTGCTAGTGATGATCAGTAACTGGAATTTGTCACTACTCAGTCTGTGGGGTTTGCACTATGCCAGTGCAGGGTGTGGAGGTGCCTTGTGTGTGTTGCAGAGAGGCAGCATGTTTGATTGTGAATGGGCATACTCTGGCACCGTCCTTGTTTGGCTCCACATATATATATACACACACACTACATCACACTACACCCAGAAAGAGTGTAAATAGACTTGACATAACAGAAGGGTAACTGCAGACAAAAGTGACAGCAGAATAAATAAATCATCTACTACCACAGCCTCTCTGTAGACAAAACCTTAATGTTTGCAGATTCTGAGACCAGCAAATAAAGGGTATTAAGAAATATAAAGCATGGTTAATGATCGTACTACAAATACTGACTGTGTTTTCCTTACATTCTGTTTGTTTGCTTTGTCTCCTTTGTTTTCTTGCTATTTCATGGAAACTCATCACATTTAATTTACATATGATTTCCTATAAATATATGTGCTCTGTTTTATGTAGTCATGTTTAAAGTCATGTTTACTTCAAAGGCAGGGGGACTTCAGACATTCTTAGTTTACTTCTGGCAGGGTACTTCAGACATCTGGTTTGCTCTTGTCCCACGTAGAGGAGCTAGGAGCTCCCAGGCATTAATTCAAACCACTGAATTACCTGCTTGAAACTTGCATCTCTTTCTGAGATTGTTTTTCCCATCTATTCTTACATTACTTTCTTTCCTGACAGTTTTTCTTCACTTGTACTGCATGTTAAAGGACTGCAGATTGTGCAGTGGCTCTGTGGTAAGATAAAGAGGAGCTGGAAGTCCAGTCACTTATTCTGTGACATCCTTTGAACTTCACTTTTCCACCTGTGATGATTAACGGTTTACCTCTTGCAAGCATAGAGGAAGCATAGACCATGATTTTTAAGCTTTTAAGGTGTCCCAGTTGAGGCCACTTCAACAGACTGTGTAAACTTGAACAAGGAACATCTGGGAAGCTGCTAAGTGATTCTAACTGTAAGATCCAATTTAGCCTTGGTATAGTTGTCATACTTTTCAGTTTAAAATCACTTTCTGAAGTGATTTTAGGCTTCATTTGGACTGAAGACAAATCAAGACATTTCCAGCAGAAGCTGAATTAAATGATGTGGGGGTTCTTCAATCAGCGTAATTTTTAAACGTTTACTGGAACCAGTGACCATTGGAGGGCAATGACCAGAGGTTATGGTCTAGAGCCATGATTAAGTCTGGCCTGCCACAGAGGTATAAATCATAATTCAAGATTTCACAGTTGAGTAGATATACAACAACTGAGGGTCTAATATCCTTCTTTTATAATATTTGCTATAACTGTTGCAGCTGAAACATAGTAGATAACTCTAAAAAAACTTTGGAGTCCAAAAATATCAATCAGTGTGCCTCTGTGTGTCTATCAGATTTACTGTCACTCCAGCAATATAATCTCATGGTTTGCTCATGTGAGGTAACAAGATCCCCATAATCCTAGACTGAAGTCCAGGGGAAACAAAGTGTTAAATGTGCAGAAATTGTTTCCCTCTTACTCCTCATACTCTTATAGAGCAAAAGGGCAGTGAAGAGAAGATTGAAAAATAAAAGCCAATCCTTAAAACAGAGTTGTGATCAGTAGAGCATAAGCAGTGGTTCAGAGTAAATTTTATAGAATTACAAGCAAAAATTTCATTCAGATATGCATCACAGATTAAACGGAAAACAAAAAAGCACACAATGAGCACAGAGCTATATTTTCCAAGGGAAAATATATTACCACAGCTTAAAATGACAAAATATCAGAAAGATTTCCACTTCATGGTATATTATTTTATATTAGAAAACTTTAGAAGTGCTTTGGGCTGAGTTCAGAAGGGAAATATTTGGATTCAGTATTTGATACCACCTTACATTCTGTGGTAGTAAAACAGGGCTTGCATTGTTCTCTTGGGACTGCTTTGAACAAATGTAGCTTGTGTGAACCCCATGAACTGCTGGGGGACAGACTTTTACAAGGGTGGTTCATCCTGGCCTTATTTTCTCTGAAGCTCAGACTCATTGAGTGAAAAGTTTAGTTTTACTTCACACGGAAAGTTGTTGGCTTTTCTCTCCCTCAGGTTTTGTTCATCAAAATGAGTAAGAGGGCTCATTCCCCCGTAACACTGTAGTGAATCCAAGTGAAAAAGAATAAAACCTAGGCATATATATGAAAATGTATTATGGAATCTGCTTGGTGATGCAAAAAGAAAATTAAAATCCTGGTTGATAACTTGGATTGCTTTACTGGTAATGACATTTTACAGCAAGGATTATTTCTTTCCTTGAAACCACACTTTCTTTGGAAGATTTTAATTGGAAAGTTTCTCTTTCTCTTGGTTGTACTCATGGTATAGAAAAGAAACCCCTCAGGGTCCCTTCCATCAACTTAGAGATCAAGTGCTTTCTGCTTTACATACAATATGGGTGTCTGTCACTAAGAGCAGCACAGTTTTGTGTTATTTGCTGATTAGCTGATGAGGTCATACCACATCTCATCTGCATCATCTTTGACTTCATTCTGGTAGTAGGGTATTTGAATATTATAGTGAGAAGCAGTGACTATAGGAATAGGATGAAAATAATTCAAAGTGCCCTTTAATAATGGTCTGGGCATGGTTTTTTTGCTCTTCAATACATACAAGGATTTACAGACATTTTTGAGACATACAGAGCTCAGAAGATAGACCTAACCTGTATTTCAGATGCAACCAATTTATTTCTATAAACATAAACTACTTCTTCCAGAATATGAATCAAAGAACCTGCCAGTGTGTTGGAGATACTTAAATAGAGGAGGCTTCTGGTATGTTAGTCTTTGTGGCAATAAAATCTCCTTAGGGAACGAAAGCAAATTTATGGTCTATTCTTACAACATGTGTAGTGTTTTCAGACGTAGCTCTGGGTCTAGGGGATTATTTTTCTCCCTTACAGTTTAATTTATTAAATATAGCTAGATTGTGGTATTCAAAGAATTCATGGGATTATAGAAAAGTAGATTGGAAGGGAGTCTCTAGAGGTCATCTAGTCTATTCCCTTTTCCAGGACAACATCAAGTTGTATACAGATTTTCTCTCAGTGTTGGAGACTCTACAGCATCCCTAAGGAGTCTATTCCATTGTTCAGCTGTCTATAATACTGGATTTTCTTTTTCCTACTGCCTAACCTTTAACTCTCTTCCTAAATTAAAAAACATTTGTTTCTTGTCCTGTTCACCATGGTCACAGAGAAGAGACTGTCCACTTTTTCTTTACAACAATCACAGATTCAAAGACCATTGCTGTGTTTTGTATCAGTCTTTTTCTCTCTAGCTCTTTCGCATAGATGCCCACATTTTTGGCCATTTCTGTTGATCTCCTTTGGACTTCACTGGGCTATGTGTTCCTTAAAGTTAGGTGTCCAAAACCTAGTCTAGATTCAATGCCCTGAGGTCTTCACACATGTTGAGTAAAGGAAAATTGTTTTATTTTTCTTAAGTTTCCACGTTCATCTTCTGACCAACTGTAATACACAGATCCTTACCTACAAAGATGTACCAAGTCAATTATTTTTAACTTTTCATATAAGTAGCAAACCATTGCTTTGTCATTGTCACTTTGCTTGATTTGCATTTTATTTTTCCTATTCTGGAACACTAGCTCTTTCCTGCAGAAAGTGTGGAACCCCTTTCAGTGATGGTCAATGTGAGATTTAATAGCATTACAATCTCTTTTATCATCCACTTAATTTGCAATGAACAGTATCAGCTCAAGAGAGACCTCTGTGGAATTCACTTGATCCAGGCTTTGACAGTGAACCATTGTTAATTATTCTCTTCAGTATGATTTTCTAACCAGTTTTGCCCTCACTCTCTAGTAGGTTTCCCATAGTCCACATTTTTTTCTCTTATATATCAGAATGTTGTATGAGACAGTGCAAGAAAACTTACTAGGCTCAAGATGTATGACATCTACTGCTTCTTTCATGTCCACAAGGTCTATTATCCTGTGGGGGAAAGAAATTACATTAGTGTGACACAATTCATTCTTGACAAATCCATGCTGGCCATAACCCATTTCCTTGTTATCTTCTGGATGCTTACAAATAGCTTCTCTGATTATTTGTTCCAGCATTTCAAGTAATACAATTAGAAGATTTGTCAATTAAACCTCTTCCTTCTGCATCTTGTGGCACGTTCATTACCTGAAATTGCACTAAGATGTGAATTTTGTCAATTTGCCCTTGTCCTAATAAAGGTGGAAATGAAGCTGCAGATCTATTTGATCCTTGCCTGGAAAGACTGTGCTATGGGATAAAGTCCACGGTCTGATTTCAACCTCTTTTACTGGACACATTTCTCTTTTTCTTTCTCTTTTTATTTTGATAGGGTGATTTAATCAAGGAAATTGAACCTCCTTAGGCTTAATTTTCTCTTTCATATCCAGCTGCAGCAGTCAGGTTTTGCCCTGTGGGGCAGTATGCAAGTGTCCCTTCACTTGGCTGGTGGGACTCAGATGACTTGCTCTGCTGTTCTCTCCTGGCAGAAGCGTCATTGCTGCACACTCCCACTGGGAAAGTGCTGTTGCTCTGTGTGTTCTAACCAGCAGAAAGGAAAAACAGTGGCTACTGGTGGGGCACCTAGCAGTGTGATTCCAGGAACAGGCATACTGGAATTGCTGGAAGGGTCAGAAGGGATCAGAAGAGGAGGGAGAAGAAAGAGCAGCTAAAGCCTTAAATCATTTCACTTTCTTTGCAACACAGCTATGCCTAAAACATAGGAGATTTCTTCTGGGAGAGTAATAATTTTCTAACCCTGCTTTTCTTTAATCGTCTAGCAAGAGACATACAAGCTGTAAGGCTTGTAAGAGCCCTTTATTATTTTTTTTTTTGCATTTGATAATCATCTCTGGTTAATATTTATTGCATGATGTGGTGGGCAGAATGGAGTGACCTTTCTGATCCCTCCTCTGCCCTCAGCCTCTCCTTGGAAGGAGGCAGGTGTGGTATGTCCCTTGATGAAGAAATTTCCTCCAGTCACCAGCCAACTTCTAAAGTCACTTCCATTAATCCAAGAGGTTAATACCAATGACATAGTGAGACCCTTGCCGATAAATCTCCACTAACTGATCGTAATCAAGTACAGAAATGTCCTACCTTTTCTCTGCACAAAGGAAAAAAAAAAAAAAAGAGAGGCCATAGAGAAATTATGTAATGTACAATTTTACTGGTTTTCAGGAACTTTCATTGGGTGCTGCCCTATATACAAACTTCTAAATTGAATACACTGGTATGCCTGCCAGGAGCAGTTTCAAGGAGAAGAGCATCAAGCCAATTACATATAATCCTTTTTGATAGGCTGTATTAGACTTTTTAAACACATATACTCAAAGAAGAGTAAACATAAATAAAAAGATAATCCATGTGGTTTACTCCACAGTCAGGCAAGGTATATGAAGATTTCTCTCCTACACTCACCAAACCCTCCCCCCTAAATTAGATTCTAGACTGTGCAAGGTTTAAGATGTGCACCTAGACATAGGGAGAGTAAGGAGCATCTTACACTGCCATGTGTCTGAAGATTTCCTTTATTTAGCAGAAGTCATTAACCATTGCTTTGTTAGACCATGATGCTTGTGAAAGCAAGTTCAAGCAAATTCACTGCTTTATCCAATATGCTTTAAACAAGGGAACTATAGCTGTTTGTACAGATGCCATTGTACAAGCACTGAATTGCTACTATTAAAGATTTAGCCAGCTGTAAAAGGAAGAAGAAACTGCATCCAGGTGTTGGGGATTTTTTAATTAATATTCTTAATTTGTATTCTTAATTCAAATAATTCCTGTGGGGTTTTTTTTGTTGCTTCTTCTAAAATGTATCTTCCTGTTCCTCCGCTTCCCCTAATTTTTTCCTCCAAGGCTTTGCAGATGACATGAAATAGAGGCACTTCCATGGTCAGATACCTGAGGTGTTCCATGAACAGACTGTGAGCAAATAAGAATTGGAGTTGTATCAACTACTCTGCTGTTAATTTTGCAAAAATTACCTTCCAGTACAGGAAATCAAATATGTTTTCTTGAAGTTTATGTTGAGCTGCAGATTTGTATCTTCTAAAGAAAGCTAAGAAACTTCCTGGTTTTCTCTGGAAACATATGCCAGATAGTGTTTAGGGCATAGATGGATTGTGATGGGTGTTTTGGCTAAACGTCAGAATAGAAAAGAATAAACAGGCTAATACAATAGATGGTCGATTTGACATGTTGATTTTGGTTTGTCCATCCATGTTTAAGTGGGACACAGCAGCACTTGTCTGACTCATATCTTGGTGTTGGGCATTTGAAGGAATGGAGTAATGTCTTGATCAGTCTTTGATAAGCCTTGATTTTAGAAGCTTGCTGTTAGGAAAGGACTCCACAGAACCTTGCAATTGGTAAGTGGTTTCCTGTGGCATAACTGGGCTTTTTTTGGCTTAAGACGTGGTGCTTGAGCTGCAAGGAATCATTCCCTGGAGAAAAATGTTGTCTCTCACTTCAAAAGTAAGGTGCTGTGAGCAGGTCACTATTTGAAAGTATTTACTGTGTCACTTTTTAAATACCTGTGACATGATAACCAGATAACTACCATCTAGTGCTCTCTTTGTCCAGTTAAACAGGACCTATCTCCACCTGACAGCTAAGCTCATATCTGGGCCTTGGAGAACATTGTTCAGGACTTTTCCCCTATACTCTGCTATCTGAAATATATTTGCATCTGGCTCAGGAGCCAGATTTTTGCATCATACCTCAAGAGCAAACAAAAAGGTAACACAGATCCTTTCATGGGCTTGTCGGCATTATTGTGTCTGGGAGCTATCTGGGCCTCTTCAGGGAAATGAAAGCCTACTGACTGTCAAAAGCTGTGAGGATGCAGTAGGAAAAGGCCATCCTTAACTTGCCTAACGTTTTTCTTCCTTCCTTAGTCACTGGCCACTCTGGCACGGAAGAGTTCTCAAATCCTCCTCTCACTCACTGGAATATGATTCACCAAATATATGACCTCACCCTTCCCTTCATACAAGTATTTCTGTGAGCAATCCACGAGCTTGCCTGTATACCTGCAGAAAGTAGGCAGTTTATTCCTGCGTTTATTCCCCCCCTGGTCAGGATGACCTCTTTCTTTGTTTCTGCATGACACCTTGTGTACTCTTTGGTTGTTCAGCTATTACATTACAGGCTTTACACAGACAGCTAAGCCTTTGTTACCATCATTAAAAAAAATTCCCATGCTGTTTTCAGCAATGCTTTAAGGCTATTTGCAAATTAAAGTCAGTAGAAAATGCAACAGGCTGCTTGCTCAGCAGTCTTAGCAGTGGGGAGCAAAGTGGAGGCTTCCTGCACACTGTCCGTGCCTGCTCCCTACAAAGATGTTTGCCCTGGGTGTGATAGCGGGAACCAGTGCACTTCCAGATTTCCCAGGGTACTACATCTCCTTATCTCCTTCGGCAGCTCTGGTGGTGATGCTTTATGCCCTCTAGGTGCATGTAGCCATGGGACAGGGGCTAAAAGAGAATTAAGAATGACACAGTAAATGAGTATTTGAAGGAGTCACATGACGGTCAAAGCTCTACATAGGTCAGCAACTCTTTCCAGCAGTACTGCAAAGATCACCTTCGAATCTTTTTTCATTCTGCACCAAAGGTTGGGGACAGCTTCTTTCTTCTCTACAAAAGGGGTTTTTTCCACTACCCAGAGAAATAACTGCAATCTTTCTTCCTCAAAGTCACCCCTTAGTGCTTCATTCTTCCCTTGCATTCCTGTACCCAGCTCTTTTCTAGAATTGCTGGCTTCCAGTTTTGCTCCCTGTCAGCATATTGCCTGCCTGAGCATTTTGTCTAGTTACAACCAAACTTATTTTTCAATCAAAACTCAGCAGGAGTTTTGCTGAATTATTGTAAACTCACTGGGGCAAAAGCTGTGCCTTCCTATTCAACACTGAGATATCATGCATATTGATTGTGGCTGAGAGAAAATAAAAATGAATACATTCATATTGATTACATGTGTTCTTACTCACTATACATGGCCCCAGTAGATTTATGGTTTCCCTTTATGCCTATTAGCAATAAATCAATTTATTTTTTTTCCCCTTATCTTTTTCTCTTCCGTTCTCTTTAAGTAATCTTTTGTGTTTTGCAGAATGAATTTGAGTAGAGAGTGGATTGTAAAATAACACGTGGGAAAGTCTGATGAGCTGCCTTTAATTTCCCACTTACTTTGAAAAATCTCTCCTTGACTTGTGTGAAACCCAAACATTCCTCCCACATGCAGTTCAAATGCTCTGAGCACACCAGACACAAGTTTTGTGCACCAATGCGCTTTTTCTAACGAGCATGTAATTTCTTCCCCAGTATAATTATGACAGATATTACAACTGGGAACCAGACATGCAGAACGATACTATTCTTCCAACCTGGGAAACCACAGATATTTGCATAATTCCAGGTACGTACTGGAAATTTCAGAATTTTAAGCAATGTGACCTTCTTTGTTAGTTTGTTTTCCAAGGCTCTGTTCCGTATCACAGATTTGCTGCGGTGAATGTTATTGTGAAGCTTAGGCACACTGTGCAGACTTAATTTCCAGCCCTTTGGAGAGCAAGACTTTGGTTCATGCAGGGGAATTGAATGCACCATGTGCATGATGCTTTATTACAGTATCAAATTGATAGCATAGAGCTCTGAGCCCTAAACAAGGCTGACATTTCTTTCTGTCAGCCACACATGGCAGATTTATACTGAATTGGCAGACTAGCAGGAGGCAGAAAAGGGTGCCCTCCCAAAGCAGAATGGAGGCAGATGGAGTGATATGAAAGATAGAATGAAAGAGCTACAGTTTATGGGACTGAACAATGGCTTTGGAGAAAGAGATAGAAATAATGAAGGGTGCAAATATTCATGAAAGTACACTTAAGTAAAAAAAATGCAACAAAAAGGAACGGACAAGGTGAAGAGAAAGTTCATGCCCAATACTGTACATAAGACATCCTGCTGTTGATGTCTGCTAGGCTCAGGAGGAGTCTTCCTCAGAAAGGTTGTGTAATCCCCTCACTCAACACATTTAAAAACAGACTAAACAAACCCTAGCCTTCCAGACTTTCATCCCCTTACTCACATGGGCTGTAACTCACTCCATATGAAGCTTGGGAACACTTGCAGAACAAGAGGGTCTGAGCTGAATGCAAGACAGCAGTCTGGTCCTGGATACTGCAAACAGTGATCCTGCACTGTAGCAGACATGGGTTGGATGAATTATCAGCTCATTTCATGACCAGAGCACTGCCCGGACACATAACCTTGGTATATGCCTTCCTGCATAGGCGTGAGTTCTAGGGAAAGAGTTAAAGCAAAATATAAAGATCTACAGGATCAGGACCTGGAAGGCTGCATAAGTCAAAGTATAGGAGTGCTCTGTCTCACTTTCATTCAGCCTCAGTAGAGCTCTGATAAATCTATAAACTAACTTTCTTCCTTGCACAATTCTGAGTGATGACAGTATTGTTACGATTTTCAAGAGGAAGTAACTATTTGCTGATAAACATCTCCTTTCTAAATGTACTTAGTAAAAACACACATTCTTTTGTATACATTTAATTACAGGAGAACAGATTTTGTCCAAATAATTAGGTAATTTAAACCATGCAGTCTTTCCCAAAGAACTATATTTAAGCTGCATTTGAATTTCATTTGTACATTACAGTGCCCTTTAAGCAGTTCAATAAGCCAAACCACTGATGAAATATTTTTTAAATGTCAAATGTTGCTTAATTGTGGATAGCACTGAATTTGTTTTTACAGGTAACTGTTTTTGATCTGCTGCTATTTTTCATCTTTCCCATCGTCATGTTCCTCTTCATCAGAGGTTTCCTTCAGCTGTTTAATCCATACAACACCGGAGTTTCTAGACAGTTGAAGAATTCAAAGGATATATGTAGGGAACCCTTCAAAATTTTCATGGAGTATTAAACAGGATACAGATTAGTGTCTTGCCACTACAGACCCCAGCAGCTGGAAGGAAAAAAACTACATTTTTAAATTCAAGTATTAGTAAGGGATTAGAAAGTTTTTGCATGAATTAAGAGGAGTGCTGTAAAGGATAATCTTACAGCACTAATATAAATCTGCATAGCTTTATTGGCTTTAATGCACCATGTACCTATTTGGATTTATACAACTCAGGATCTGGCTGTGTGTGTCTAAATGTATCTTACACTTCAGGGATACAGATAATTTTTCTCCTGACTTGTTCTTTCCTATTGTCTTAGACCTGTAAATTATATATATTAGATTCACAAACAGTGCAGTAAAAGTAAGCAGCAAGAGACGGAGTCTTACAGTTTGAATGAATTACGACAGACTACAGTAGGTCTGACCTACATTGAACTAATTCAGTAGAACAAGGCTTTGCATGAAGTGGCTTGTATTTCAAAGTTGTCTCTATGGTTGATTCTCAGTCCAAAAAAAAAAAAAAAAAAAAAGAAAAAGAAAAAGAAATTATTCCAAACAATCATCAGAGGATTATTGGGCTCTTTGGAACAAACCAAAGCTAAAGTATGCTCCACAGCTGAGCCATAAAAACAATAGAACAGGAAGACTTCCCTGTTGCAGCATCTCCCACTGGGTGATAGCAGTTGAAAGTACTTACAATGATTATGATTAATTTCATTAGTGCTCGATTCACTTTAATACGTTTCTTCCTCTATCTCTGAATGCAGATAATTTTTTCCTGCAAGTAAATCCAGGGTGACAGTTTAATAGGCTCAGACATGCTTAGATCCAAAATGAGACTGTAATATTAATATACTATTGACCAGTTATGGATTAAGCAAACTGAGGGCACACTTAAGTAAATGATTTCAGAGGGACAAGTTAATGTGCTAAGTGGTTCACAGGCAATGATTAAAAATATTCTTCATTTACTTGGAAATTAATAGGTTTCTTTAATTAATCTAATAAAGCCAGCCTATGATATGTTACAAATTTGGTGTATGCTTTAAACAAAGATGCTGAGTTGCTGAATCTGGAAATCCCTGTGTTGCTTATCAAAGAGAGGAAACAGTTGTATGTAAAGCCAGCCCAGCAGATAGCTGGAGTTTCCAGGAGGACGTCTTTTTTTACACAAATATGGTTACATTTATCCATTGCATGAAGGGCATTGTGAATCTAGAAGTTAAAAAATCGGCATCATCAACAATACCATATGGGAATTTAAGAATTCATCTGAGTATCTTTGGGGATTATTAGTAAATTTCACAACAGTATCTAGTCAAATGAGCAGGTTTTTTTCCTCCATCAGCCTTGCATTTTTCAAATCCAATTGAACAACCAATTAAAAAAAATCATCTGCAAGAAAATTTTTGCAACAACAGCAGCCTGTATGCCAAGAAGTATTAAAACCTTGCAAAAGAGGCAGTGGGATAATGAAATCAGCTAAAAACTTTGCATGAGTTTGATTTACTCAGAGGATGCTCAGATAATATGGTTATCTGAAATATATTAATAGACCACCAACAACAACTTTATGCTGAAGAAATTAATTTTAAAGATAGTGCATCATTAATAGTCTTATGGTGGTTGAGAGATTCCATCAGTTGCACATTGTACATGAGTCAGAATGGGATCATCCTGGTCCCCCGGGCTGTATAAATTCAGAAAAAGCTCTGTATATGCTCATACCTGGATAGTCATCAGGGAGTCATAGAGAACTCACCAAATGCTCAGAGATGCTCTGAATTTGCAGTAGATGATGGAGTGGCCCAAGTTCACAGTCTTTCCTTGAACTCTACTTGGCATTTCACCTCACCCAGCCCAACTGCAGTTCCTCTGGTGGAAAGTTGCACTATTTCCGAACTAAAGGTAGGTTTATCTAACTTGAATTCATCAAATCCCACTCTGGTGATTAGCTTTTCTTTAACAAAACAAACAGAAGCCTTTGTTATCTTTTGACACCTTTTCCCAGCATCCTATCCTGTGATTGTTCCCACTTTAATGATGTTGTCGGACCTGAAAGGGCTGTCATTGTGCACTACTGAAAATCAGAAGTTCTTTGATCTAATCACTTCAAGGCCCAAAATAACTATGAAACAGGGACCAAAGTTTCCAACTTTTCCATTTCCCCCATTTTTTCCCCTTGCTCTAATTACCGCAAGATAGGATCCTTTCTCTCTGCTTTTCCCAGAAGTTTTCACCTGCACATGGCCAAGGAAGAGATGCTACTCTGGCATGTCTTACCTGTTCCTCAGCAAACCACATGAATTAGGGACAATGGCTATCTTCCCCCAACTTGCTTGGGAAAAGTCATTATCAAAAATGACAGACCAGCACCTTTCTACTTCCCTGGCAGATGCTGCCATGTACTCAGTGAGCTGACAGCCATGAGGAGTATCTGATGGAGCAATGCACAGGTGTGTACAGTACACAGTAGCTGTAGGAGGGAAAGAACAGGGGGAGGAAGAGACATTTGACTTAGGATTCCACGTTAAAAGTTCTGGCAGAACCAAGCCTTAGCTAATGTTTACATTCAGCCCTCTTGCCCCAGGAACATTTGCACTGGAAAGCTTTCAAAGTTTTCCTTCCAAGTTAGTTTAGGAAAAAAAACCCCAAACCATAATGTTACCAGAGTTGAGAAAAACTTCTTGGACTCATTCCATTTACCATATATGTGGATGTGTGTGTGTATGTTTGTGTGGCAGTCAAGGAAGGAGGAGAGGGAAATGCTTTTAACTTGAAGACAGATTCTCCAGTGGGTGGGAAAGGTGTTTGAAATCCATGGAGCCAGGTTGGGTTACAACAGCTGAGGATCTGGCCCAGGCAGCTGTAATGTTGTGCAGAGCTGTGATCTGGAGAAACCTGAATGTAAGTGTACAGAAGGAAAAGCTGAAAGAGATGTTTGGTAGTGAGATCTGTTTCTTTCATGTGTGAAGGACAGCTGCACAGCTGCAAGGAGTGATGCCTGCAAACTCATAGGATATGTGCATTTTCTTTCTCTTTTGTGGGTCAGATCACAACAATTAACTTCTCTGAATGTTTGTGGTGAGTTTAATCTGAGGTGTGTCTGCTGCTTTGCATTTGCAACCGAAGGTGGCAAATAAAATAGCTAAATATTGCTGTAGGCAATTTTGTCACCAAGCCCAGGATGAGGCAACCTTTGAGAGACCTTGAAAAGCCACTCTTCTGAAGTAGACCACAGGTAGACAGTATTCGTTGCAGGCAGGCTTTGCAAATGTGCCTTCCCTTTTGGAAAACGAAAATAAAGTAGGAAAAGGAAAAGGAAAAGGGAGAAACACAGTATCTTGTTTCCTTCATGTCTGAAATAAGCTGAAACAGGGCAGCTTTGCATTCCGGTGCTTACAAGCATGGCTATGGTGAAAAGAGATTAAAGTTAACCTCATGGTAGTGATTCTTTTACTTCAGATGACTGCCTCCTGGATGCATTAGGGTTGCAAGTCACCACTTGATTGCCAGAGGCACAAAAGTCCATAAATCAATGGC
>WTSP01011769.1:18710-72546 GCA_025331215.1 Actenoides lindsayi | reverse complement strand
TGACTGCCTCCTGGATGCATTAGGGTTGCAAGTCACCACTTGATTGCCAGAGGCACAAAAGTCCATAAATCAATGGCATGCAAAGGACACATGAAGGGGAGGCAACTCTTACTCCAAGTTTTCTGGAATGAAGAAAATTCTGGATTAGACACCTAATGACAGCTGTGGGTTTTCAGGGGAGAAAAGGTGAGGCTTTGGGTTTTGTTTACAGCTCTGCTACTAACCTACACATGGATTTCATCAAATCTCTTTGCCTAAGATAATCTTTCCATTGAATTACTATTTCTGGAAGACAGAAATGTCCCCTTTTAGTATGACATTATCTAGCGTAATTTCTATATAACTATTCTTACACACATCACATTTCTTAGAATAAGTATTCTTCATTGAAGATATAACAATGGTTATTACTGTCTTATAAATGAAGCATGCAGACAGTGAAAGCTGGAAATTAGGTATAATTTACTTTGAGTGATGATTTGGCTTTAGCTGTAAACCCCATACCTTTTTTCTAATTTGGTCAAAAAGAAAAACATTGCTTGTCCAGCACCATCTGACATGGGAAGTGACTCAGTTCCTCACCATCTCAGGAATCCAGCCTTTACTAATGCCTGGGATTTGATTATGCTCACATGGCTAGTTTCTAAGAGGAGCTGGCAAACTTCGTTTTGCTTCAGTTATTAGTTTTTAAGGCTATGAAAGGTCAGGATAAACCATCCATAAATGCAGCAGCGATTAAAACCTCACTTAGCTTATTGCACAGTATGTAATTGTTCATCCTATGTCACATAATAAAATCTGATGGAGATAACTGTCTGGCGTTTCCTTTCATTTAAAGGAACAGGCAAGTACTACACATGTTGTTACCTACATGCACATCAGTGCTGTTTCTTTATAGGTATAGCTGTGTATTAAAACAGGGGATATTTGAATCTGAATGTTGTAGTGGTCTGTCACTCTGCTATTGTTAGCTTTGTCTTATAGTTCTCATGAGGACAAAATAGAAGAGCAAACAGAAGAACAAAACAGAAAAACAAAATAGAAGAACAAAATAGAAGAGCAAAATAGAAGAGCAAATGCATTGTCTGATGGTGATATCCTTAAAAGGTGGCTGATGGAATTGCCTTTGTAGCTTACAGGTTCTCCTATTTGTGAGCAAAGTTACGAAATGTCATCCAAGCATTTAGAGCTCCCATTTTCCTAAGAGCTCAGATTTCAATTACTGCCAAAAAGTAGGAGCCAATTTTCCAAAGAGCTCCATATACTGACTGTTCCTGACATAATGTTGGCTTGAAAATGTGGCTATGATAATTGTGTTAAGAGCTATGCTGAATGGGTTTAGAAAAGCTAGGTGTGCCTAGAGCACCCAGAGCTATTAAAAGTCTGTCACTATGAACCTCCTGTAGCATCCCCTCCAAAGCATGTGTCACTGCTGTAGGATTCATTGCCTCTCTATGCCCTGTGTGCTTCCACTAAAAACTGGCATTGTATTTGCTATCCAAATGCCTTCTGGTATTGCCTGCACCCTCCCAGGTGAACTGAAATTGGTTTACCTAAACCTTACATTGCTATGTAGATTATCATGGCCATAATCTATCTCTTATCTTTGTGTCTTTAGCAAGACTATCTGCAAATGCAGAACCTAAACACTGCAGAAAGAAATCTGCCTGTTATGTGCCCTGGACTCTTGATTTAATTTGCCATTCTGCCAAAGCTAGTTACCAGTGTGGCAGATGATAAATAAAGAACAGTCTGCTGTTCTCTCTGTACTGTAAGTACCTGTAGCTGTTGATGTATCTCTTGCTACTAAGGCGTCTCTCTTTTAATAAGTTCTCTGAAGTAGTCAATGGATAATGTGGCTGCTACTGAGTCCCTGTCTTTTAGAAATTCATTCCTACAGCTTGTTTTGAAGTCACCACTGCTGCTGCCAAAAACCACAGGGCAGAGTACACCGCAGAAAGTAGGTCAAAAGGGAAGCTGCCAGCATTTCCAAAGGGGCTCTCAGTCATCAGACAAAATGCTCTTCTGCATAGGTCTAGAAGAAGACCAGATCCTCACTGAAAACCAATGACCAGCAGATATCTACCTAAGCAGCTGTGAATCTGAGATACCCTAAACGAGTGTAAATGTTCTTAGAACGTCTGTTATGGGTTAGTTCTGCTATACTCCAGAATAGGAGAGCTGGCATCTTGGTCAAGAGGGGGCTGTCTAGCTCCTCCCTATGCTTGGTTGGATTTGCAAAAATATAGGCTTCTCAGTTCCAAAATCACCTGCCCTGTAGGCCTTGGTTAAACTAAACATGCTAAAACCACACCTATCACTGCTACAGAGAGCTGACACCACTTTCTGCATAACATGCTGATGCTAGGAAACTTAACAACCAGGTAGGAAACAGCTACAGGACTACCTGAAGAGCAAGCAAAAGAAGGTGCAACACTGGGAAAGTCAGTAAGGCTGTCATATGGGAGAGGAAAGACCTCTGCCTTGACCCTAGTCACTAGAAAATTTAGGGAACAGTAGGAAGAAAGTCAGCTTCCCTTCCTCTAAGTGGTTACCCTAGCCCTAGGTGCTGGCCTTACATTTCCTTTGGCTTGTCCTCTTGTGTCATGGCTTAACACAAAGCAGGCAATAGTGTGAAATATCCATGCTACTTCCTGTGCTGTGCCCCTAATGTATAACTGGGGCATTTAAACAGGAGGAGAATTTAAGAATTTCAGTCACAGAGACATTCAAAGCTTAGCTCTGGGCTGCATCCTTCTGCCTGGGAGAAATGTAATGCCTTGCATACTCTTCAGCTGAGCTTGCTAAAGTTTTCCTGTGAATCCCATTTCTTGGTGCATGATGTGTAAGTTAGATGTTTTTTCTTCATTTCTGAACCAGATCCCTGAATTTTGCATTGTATCATGAAGCCCAAGTTCCTTCCCTAGGTTTAACCCAGAGTTGCTGTTTCATACTCGCTTTTAGACATCAATACCTCTTGATGAGTGCTGAGGTGAACAGCAGTGGTTCACAGAGGACTGGGGCAGCAGCTACAACTGTTATAAAAGGGTAGTTCAGGTGAGCAGCCAATGGCAAAGAACAGCAGAGCATCTTTGAACTACAGCTGAAGCCTGAAGGAAAGACAGACCTGGAGTGGAAACAAAACCTGCAGTGATGAAAGCACCACAGGAACAGAACCTGCAGTATCTAATTAAGGCTTAGGGGCCACAGAGAGATTTTGAGGGACAATGGGCATCTGGGGGCAGGGTGTGTCAAAAAAGGAGATCAAGAAAATCATCAATTACCAGGAAGGAGCCTTGGCACATTAGATCAGTTGCAACTGTAGGATTTAATCCCCCCTCATCACAAAAACAATGAGGAACACAGATGAGAGAGCCTAATATTTTGGCAGCACCTGCTGTCTTTTGACGAGGCAGATGCTGCCAAAATATCAGTCTCTTATCCTCTTTCCTCTTTCCTTTTGTTTTTCTGATGGATTGAATTAACTCTGGGGCTTAACACAGGATGCCTGTGCCAGGGCTTTCTGTTGACCATTTCATACAGCTTGGGTTTACAATCAGATTTTTCACCAAAGTCTCTATTGCATAACCTGGAAAATGTCTTTTTCTTTTACAAACTGAGCCAAAGGACACATGTGAGCAACAGTTCTAAAGTGCAAACAGAGTTGAGGGACATAAGCGAGACAGGCAGAATGTATATGGCAGTAAACAAAGTTTTTTACTGCAAACCCTACCTGACACAGTGTGGTGGTGGGGCCAGGAGCTGCATTCAGTGGGAGCGTGAGCTTCTTCATTTGTGGATGTGGCCTTATACAACTCCTCTGTGGCCACACAAGGATCCTGGGCAGGGCTGATGTTGGACAGAGGCTCCCCAGACCCCCAGAGTTGACCTCATTCTTCTGTACTTCCTTCTCAGCCTTGAAACAGATGCTGAAACATAAGTGCTACTTTTTCAAACTAATGTTATTGCTGAAAGCTCAGGTTAGAAATTTCTCAAATCCATGTCTATAAACATTTCATATCATGTTACATTTATATGATGTACAGCAGCAGAAATCCTTTTTGTTTCTCCTGTGAATGGTGAGTAGTCAGCTGGAGTAGGTGAACGGACTATAGTGCAATATTTAAGCTGAAATACTTCTTTCTGTTGAGCTGGTCTAAGCCCCCAACATGACCTTTTATTCAATTTATAATTTTCCTGAAGTTTGGATTTGCTTGACAGAACCTGGGAGAGATGAACACATCACTGTGATATTTTTTTTTTAAGAAATAATTATATTCTGTTGTTCTGCTAAGAATAAGAAATTCCTTGTCCTTTTTAGGTGCAAAAGCAATCCCACAGACTTAATCTGAGGCACTGCGGTGTCATTTAAAAGAGTGGACTCTGGAGCAGATGTAATATTTGCACTAGACTGTGAAATAAATAGGCATTTGAAACTGTTAGGATGTGAATTTCCATAGTGCCTTGAGGGATGTAATTTTTGCATTATGTGAACAGTTTGGATGAGAAGACCACGCAGCGAAGCTGAACAGCTGTATCCTGCCCACACATTGTGAAGTGAGGGAGAGGCTGGGAGCCCGAGGGAATCCTTATGAGACACCGTGTCGCTGAAGTTTTTCAACAAAGAAGTTGTGCAAAGAGGTGCTATCTAGAAATGGAGCTGGTGGGACTATCCCCCCCCCCTGCACAGCACAGTGTAACATAAACATGAGCTTCTGTCTACATGCATTTGTTTATTTATTTTGACATAAAATACCGCCTGTTGCTTTGAAGTCCTGGGAGTGATGGGTTTTGTGTCTATTTTATATCCAGCTTGTAGTTTATTGCTAAGGGTGTAACAGCAGGCCAGGAGTCAGTAACAGGTTGATGAAGCAATGTGGTGGCACTGGATCCCTCCTGCCCCTTCTTAGGTGAGCTGAGGGACTGGTGGGGAACCGACTCTTTGAGCCTCGCTTCATCAAACTAACTTCTACAGACTTTTCCACTTCGTGGAGCATATCGGAAATTTCAGGAAAAGGGAAGCAAACTTTTAGCAATCCTAGTACCTCTTAGGCCTTCAGAGTAGATTTATCACCATGCATCTGGCTGATGATTTGGGTATAAGATTCTGAGTGGACCATGGCACACTGCCTGTGACTTTAATTGTTTAATTGGAGGATCTTTTATTAACTAGGTGATAGATAAACTTCCTGCCATTTGCAAAGGCTACTTCTCTGTGAAAGAAACCACCACAACAGCAACAACAACAATAAAAGACAAGATTCTCTGAATTATTTAGAGCTGCCAAAGGTGTTGAGATAGGAACTAATTAAAAAAAAAAGCTATCTGCAATGCAATGCTATAAAAGAATAATAAAATTCAAATCTCATTTGTTCCACTTCACGTTCCTCGTATGCAAAAACCTCTATAAAAGGCAGCATCTGTGTTCACATTGTATGCTGAAAAGATATCGCACAACCACTAATTCAATTGACATTTTTAACTGTTCATTGTACCATATATTTCCATTTACTAGATTTTTTAAGTCCTTTTAAGTGTATCATATATAGAGCAGGATAAAATAAGATAGAGCCGTTTACTTCCATAATGAGATTGGCAGTGGGAACTGACAGAGCATTGAACTGTCAATTTGAGTACAAGCCATACTTGCAGGATTTAAAATACTATTTGAAGCTTTTATACCAGCCAGTGATTGTATTTATACAGTGATGGTTATGTGGATTTGTGTTGCAAAAGAAAGCATGATGGAGTATTATCTCATTTGAACCAACAATTTAGAGATCATTCATCTGTTATTATTTGAAACGAGATATATTATAGCACCAACAATACCCACAACCAATTGTTAAATAATTACATTTTTCAGCTTCAATGGCAAAACCAAGAAATTTTCAGGGGGAGATGCTCAAGGGTGATTTTAGCGTGCCAAGATCTTTCTCTAATGCAAAGGAGAGTTTTGAGTTCCTTCTTTACTGTTGTTTTTTGCTGGGAGGAGGTCGTTAGTTTTGGGTTTTTTCTGCTTGTAGGTACAAGGCAACCTTTCTTCTGACTGTTGTTCCACACGGCAAATTCACAATGAAATCAATAGGAATGATTGGATTTTAGATCCATGGCAGGATTTGCTCGAAGCATACAGATGAAGCTGTAGAACAAAGTCACCTGAGCTCTCTTACAGGGGTGAGACGCAAACACATAAGGCTCAGGAGTGGCCTCACTGCCTTTTTTTTTCTCTTTCTGTATTGCCTCAAGGCAAAAGGAGGAAAAGTGTAGCAGACTGACAGTACCTGCAGCTTGGGGCCAGGCCCAGGTTTTGCAGTCAGGGATCCCAGCCCTGCACAAAATTGCTCAAAGAAAGCCTTTGTCAGTCTTGGAAAAAGAGGAGGCTTTATAGGAAATGCAGTGATTTGGTGGGTGGATAAAAAAATGGTGAAACATCTTTTATGGTGAAAATAAAAGTGATGCTTTTTGTTTGTATATTTATTTTTTTTCCACCTGTAAACCAGAGCAAATTTCCCAGCCATTACTTTTTTAAAAGCTTTTTTCTTTTCCTGCAAAACAAAGACAAGTTTAGAAAACAAACAACCCAAAAAGTAAATTTGAAAGCTGTTCAGGTTCCTCTGTTTAAGCCTGAGGTGAAAAGCATGAGTTTGGTGTGGAAATAAAAATACCCGGTGCGCCTCTTCAGTCTCAGAGGAGGTGCTGGAACCCAGGGGAGGGAAGAGCTTGTGTCCTATCTACCCATCTCTGCAGTGGGTAGTGTCTGAGGCAGCTTCCTACACAACTGCCTTTTGAAGCCCTTGCTCTGTGCTCCCTGTGGGGAGCCGCAGGTTGCAGCCAGACCACCCACCAGCATTATCGTGCTTGGTTATCGTATGTCTGCTTCAAAGAGCTCTGAGAAGAGCCAGCCCAGCTGCTCTCCAGTCCTCCTCAGCTGTCCCACTGGAGAGGTCAATGGGAAGAAGAAAATCCATGGTCTGCATGGGACAAAGTTAACAACTGGCCCAGTGAAGCAGTGGGCTTTGCTTGGCACTAACTTGTCCAAAAACCATCCTGGACCTGGGAGGGCGAGGAGAGGAGAGGAGAGGAGAAGCGAGGAGACCCACATGCTGCAATAGGAGAGCTATTTGATACGTAGCAAAGAACAGATGTTGCATGTGAGGGAAGATGATCCCTCTGGTCCTCACCGTGCTGAAGCCAGGACTGTCCTGCAGAGCAGACCTTGCTGCTGTTAGACATGATGATAAAACAACACCATGTCTCCAGACAAATGCCACTCACTTCTGTTGGAGAATTCATTGGCTGATCTGTGTCTGTTTCTTTCCCCTTTCTCTTAAGGACTTTGGGAACGACCTTGCACTTTGCTGCCTGCCTGGCAGAACAATTCTCTGCAGCTATTACTGAACCTGAATTATATTAAATCTAATCTAGATGATCCTAATAGCCTTTTCTGGCCCCAGAATCTATGAAATATATAACCTCTGGTAGATAAAATAATACTTTCTGGGCTAATGTAATAATGATTATTTCTTTAAATATTTTAATACCTGAAACTGTTGGTCTCTGACACTTTTATTCCATTTTATCTTTCCCAGAATAAGAGTGTATATTCAATCTACACAGTGAACCACTCAGGAATTTTTATCTCTTCCCCCTTTCTTGTCCAACCTCCTGGGACTCACCAGCTCATCTGGCCATGATTTTTGATAGCTTTTTGATTCTATTAGCTAGCACTGCAGGCCTTTGAATCTTTGTGTGCATAAACTAGCTTCTCAGCCAGTTACTTAGCTTCTCATGGCTATTTCTGGGAGAAGGTGAATCGCTTCCTTCCAAAGCTGCAGCTGTTGGCCAAAGCATATTTCATTAGATTTACTTAGCACAAAGCCATTATCACTGTCTTTGGCAAGGCTCTTTCCTTCTAAATCATTTGTATTTGTCTTGTATTTGAAACCATGAGGAATGAGCAAGCATATCTGCAATTCCCACCATCAGTGAAACCACTACAAGGTAAACACACATAAACATACACAAACAGATACACACATACACACCCCGCTTCTTGCCAAAACAAAGGAAGCTGGCCCTGAGATGAATATAAAATCAAACTCAAAACAGTTTTAACTTCATTCATTCTGTTCCCTTGCTTATTGGGTTTTGCCAGTCTCTGGGAGACCTGGGATGATCTGAAGCCATGGGAAAGGCTCAGCTCATGGTTTTAGAGTCCAGCAAGAAGCTGAAAATAAGGACAATCTTGTCTGAAAAGCCAGTTTTGTTGTGCTTCTAGCTTAGTTTTAATGATCTTTAGAGAGCTGAATAACAGCCCTGCAATAAATAGTTCACATTTTGGGGTGTTTTTTGATCTTCCCACTGTTGTAAGGGATGTACTTTGGCATTCCAGCTCAAGCTGATCAGCTGACAAACAGCAATTCTTGAGGTTTTGAAACCTCTTTTCTTTCCCTTTTGGAGCAAAGAAAAAGAAAACAGAAGTGAGTTGGAGGAGGGCTGTGAATATGTCTGAAGATGTCAGATGAAGGGAAGGAAAGCAGGTGGGAGTGAAGTTACCTGGAGTCTGGGTCCATGTCCTGCCCTACCAAGACAGATGGCCCCACATTTGGTCCTGGAGCAGAGACCCTCACCCTGGCATGCAGGCATCTGGCCTGCTGACAAGCAGTCAGTTCTCTGTGGACTTGATCACTTACTGAGGGATGCTTTGGTGACAACATTTCACCAAAAGTAGTTACAGTTCCTGTAGTGTTTGTGATGGAATCCACTATTAAACTTTGATAGCTTGCTACTTCCTCCCCCCCACTCTTTCTTTCTGTGTACTCCACCCTTTCGCAGTCCTGGGTGATACACTGTCATGCAGAGCTCAGTAGTGATTTTTTTTGGAAACCATTACAATGACACACCACTCACCAGAGAATGACAAGCACTTTCATTTCACTCTTGTTCTTGGAAACATGGTGCTTTTTTTTTTTTTTTTTTTCTTAAGTCAATCATAACACTCCATGGGGTTGTATTCACTGAAGCAGGGTGGATCATCCTTGATGCTGTTGCTAACAGCTACCACTCACAGTTATGCATTGTTTACATATGTAATGAATTTCTTTATGTTCTATGACAAGTCAAATTGCTTCAATAGGGGTGATAAAAAAAATGCTCTTCCTCTCTTCTTCAAATTTACCTCATCCTGGTGGCCCACCTGGATAACACAGGTTCTGATACCCTCAGACAGGAGAGAGCTTTAAAATCATCGCCTCTATCTTGTGTTTTAGTTGGGGCTTTAGCCTGTGAGTTGGAGAGCAAGAACAGGATAGGATTACTTCCCAATTAAGAGAAAGGCGTGGTCATGTTTGGGAATAGAGGGACGTTACTTCAGGGAGACTTGAAGCTGAGTGCTCTGCTTGGATGCAAGCCTTGATCCAGATGCAAGCAAAGATCCCTCCAAAGGATCTTTCCTTTCCATTCCTGCCCCAAACTTTTCTTTCTGGTCCCCACATCTGAATGCCCTCTAACCCCTGCACATGCTGCCTTTTGTAGTCCTCTGTTGTCTGCATGTACATGTCCATTTTGTGAGAAAGTCTAGATGATGAATGTGAAGCATGTAAGGGACTAAATGCTTAAACTGTACCTTATTTGTCACTGTGGTTTTTTCCAGTTTCTCATCCATAGCACACCAGACTGGGCTGGGGGAGGAGGTGGACTGATAGGAGGGAAGAGAACTCTGGAACAGCTGCACTTAGTCTTTTGGGTAAATAAAGCCAAAGGAAATAAAACCAAGAGGGTCTCATTGGCATGTACCTAATTGTAACCTGCAAACAAAGCAGTGGGGTTGACTGATCTCAGATTATTTACGTGGCTCCCCAGCAATCTAGAAGACTGAAGAAAATATAATTAGTTACAACCAGATACAGCAGCGAGCAGATTATCTTTTGACAAACAATGATTTCATGCTTTGCTGAAGCAAAAGAGAAAAAAAAAAAGTAAAAGCAGGAGGAGGAAGAACAAAAATGCTGAGTTAAGACTGAGGAAATGCTGCAAATTAATGAAATATTGATCCAAAGCATTAGTTACTGGCAGACTTCAGAAAGCCAGTGCTGCTTATAGGCTAGAAAACTGTGTTTTAGGGAGCTGCATGACAGCTAAGCTTTTCCAGATGTCAGGGAGTTTCCATGCTTGGTGTGTTCCAAAGGCAGCCTGGGCCCAAGGTAAAGAATACACAGAAGCAAACGCAGAGCCACAGGGGTTGGACTCTTCTTTTTTTAGCTCTCATCACCTGTTGGTGGCAGATAGACCAGCAATGGATGTACTGGAGCTGTCCCATGAGCTGGTGTGGCATGAGCCTCACATTTCTGGAGGAAAAAGCCCCCAGCACCAGGCTGGTGTTGACCTGTTGCCAGGAGGAAACCAAGCCAAGGCAAGGTCAGACTTCTCAGAAAGAACTGCCCTTTTCTGCCACACCTTGGTTTGAGGCTTGGGGCATTTGGGGTCTGGTAGCTCACTGAGAGGGAACAAGATGCCTCTTTTCTGAGAAACCCTTTTGAAAGCTGAAAGTCAAAACCTGACAGCAAAACTCCTGTTATTCCTGCCTGACTCATGGTTTGTGACTGACTCAATGTCCCATCAAGTCCTTTTCAGTCCAGCTCAAAATACCACAGGCAAGTTGGCTAATCGTTTTGATAACAGCAATTTTCAAACCCTTAGCCACAATACAATCTGAGGACCTGATCCAGAGTTAAATGAAGTGTTTCCTTGTATTGAAACCAAGTCTAAAATGGCAGTGCTAGAAAGGGAAAAAAAACCTCCACAGAAATGAAGGAAATGAATTCTGGAGGTAACTCAGCCTGTCTGCCTTGATGCAACCAGTGGCTTTTCCCTCCTTCCATGTGGCTGCAGACACCAAGTGTGCCAAGGCTGAGCTTTATTATGGGAAAGAGAGACTTTCTTAAAGCTGCGTCATTTTCTTGTCAGAGGTGTCAGCACCAGCTTTGTGCTCCAGGCACATTCACGCCGCCTCCTTACGGTGACAGGTTTGAGTGTGATGGAGCCTGTGTTCTGAGAGCAGAAATCTATTTTGCACCTCTTGTAAAATTGCTGCCCCGTTTGCCTGTCTGCTCACTTAATGGGGTTTCTCCCCTACCATCAGGAGCAGGTATAGCAGAGAGCAAACTTGGAGATTGCTGTATAACGCACATAGATTACCTGTTTATTTTTCCCACCAGGCTCAGAAAGTTGATTAATTTTAGATGGACTAAGGCTGTTTCAAAGCCTGCTGAAATCTGTAATAAATCACTAAAGTGAAAATATAATTCCTCTTACAACAGTGGCAAAGTGCCCTTTGACATCTGTAGATGGGCCAAAATTCCACTTCAAATACATGGATGCTGAACCACAGTTAATAAGGAAACAAATTCATTAGCAGTTAAAAAAATACATCAAGGAGGGTTAAAAGAGATTTTGTAAAAATATGAAGCAGATGTCATTTGTTCCCGCATTTTATTTCTACTCTTTACACAGGATATATTCTCCCTTACTTGGCACAAGAAAGAATCCCAGTGCATTTTATTACGAGGAGAGTTAAGTTTGCATATCATCACCCTGGAAGCACTCGATTTTAGCATGCTGTAGAAAACATTCAATGCAGCTGTTATATTTCTGCAACTGTAACATGTAGACCTGTAAACAGTCTTTGCTCCTAACATGAAGAGTTAGCAGTATTGAAGACGCTCGGTTTGTGAGCAGGCTGGGTGTGTGTGCATCTGTGTGGGGGGACACCTTTCTCCCATTTGCATTTGCATTTATGCAGCAGATGATGAGTCACATTATATAATTACATAGATAGAAAGTTATTTGATGTTTAATTTTACCTAGATGAATGTTAGTTGCTTCCTAAGCAGTATTTTCTCCCTATCAGTACCTTCCTAATAGCTGCGGATTTTTAATTACTGATAATTAGTATTTACATAGAGCCTTTAGCAAACAATTCCTGAAGTACTTGTAGCAGTTACATATGTAAATTGTTATGAAAGAAAAATGTTTGTAGCTTAACAAAAGCAAAGCTGGGGAAGTAGGCAGTAAATAGAGGTCAGGTTTTAAGGTTTAAAAATGAGGCAGAGGTAGGACAAAGTCCCGTGTTTTCCTGTAGTGTCAAAAGAAACAGAACTGAACACTCAGGAATTTCTGTGTAGCATTTTTTTCAATAAGGACAGAAGTGAAAATTCTGATTTATTGATGTTGACAGAAGTAGTTGAAAAATATTTATGTGATGCTTTTTCTTGTATGGACTTAGTGGTCATACAGAACAGTTGAAGGAAATGTCTTGCTGAGACTTTGGTCTCTGTGTGATACTGTCAGAGTTCAGGTGGATTTATAAAACAACACAGATGAAACAGAACTGAAGAATTTCTGCAAATCTCTTGGTTAAGAATCTCCGTACAATGCTGAGCCTTCAAAGTCCTTTTTCAGATTTTGGGCAGAACTGAGCATCAGAAATATCTGTCACAGAGTCTGGATGGATAAAGGGAGATAACATTTATAGCACGTGTGGAAAGAGATGCAACCTTCTTTCTGTACAGACTGCATAATTCCTGCCTATCACATCTAGCTCTTGCTTCAGCCACATCTCTAAGGCTCAGATCCACAGCAGTGTCTGTAACCCCTAAATCTCCACACTCCTCTTGGAGCTGAGATTGTTGCTGTTACTGAGCTCGACACAAGAAGTTGAATTTTTTTCATATTTTTTTTTTTTTTATGTTAGAGGGGGAAATTAAGCTTCATTACTTATTACAGAGATAAAAGCTCAAGTTTTTTCTCCTTGTGCATGTTTTAGGAACCTGCTGAGTTGATCAGCTCTGCCATCTGATGAGCGCTCTGAAGTGACATGAGGAGTAAGTGAATTAAAGGCTTTGTCTGCTGCTTGTTCTTACTTTCTTTTTAACATCCTACAAGTCCACCAGGGACAAGCAAATAAGAGTCCAGCCCAGGTCTCACCAGTCACATTTGCCTTGTCAACAACTGCCCAAGAACAACCCATGTGACCCTCCCTAGATCATATATTCCATTAGTATAAATTATTAAAATGAAATATTTTACAAGTGGCTACAGACCCATTCTAAATTAATCCTTTTATTCCATTATGAGGCAATAAACCTTTACATTTCTGAGAGCTCTTTTCAGACATGCTGCCTCACTCGGGAATAAATATATTCAAAGGTTGGGAGGCCCTTCCTTTATCCTACTACATTCATATTAATCAGGCTCACCAGTGTGTGGCTCTGCAGATAGCAATCATCAGATGTGTCTTCCTGGAGAAATTCGGTTTACAACCCTGCAGGCAGCACAGATCACATTTGGCTCAGCCCCTGGTCTTCTCCGAGGAGGTCTAAGTGCTCTGACAGTGCAAGCTGAAGCCGTAGCTGAACTGCAGCATAACTTCACAGAAAAGAACTTGTTGTTCCCTGATTGGTTCCTGTTACATTTGTAGTGGGAACCAGTTAATCCAAAAGGCATGCCAAGCTTTCCAAAGCTGTGATCAGAGGTAGGCTAAGCTCTCCCTGGCAAAAGAATGACAGGTAGAGACTAACGACTGAGACAACTCTGTGCTTCTGTCTTCCAGTTGTCACAGGATTACTTTATTCCATTGTAATACTCTGATGGCCAGTATTGCTTGTTGCTGTAAAGAATGAGAGAAGTGATGAACCAGCTGTATTTCATGTTATACATAAAGGTGAAATGTTTTTCAAACATTTCATGCAAGTATCCTTATTTGCTTTTGGTACACAATGTAGCACACAAGCAGGATCTTCATAAAGTTGAAAATGGAAATAGATGGATTGGAAAAAAAAAAAAAATCCAAACAAGGAACTTCTAGATTGAGGCTTTTAATGTTCAAGTTTTCTGTCAAGTCTCATGCTATGAGTGTGTGTGCCCATGTGTGTGTTCATGCTTGTTCAATAGAGCTTGGTGGTAGGGCTCAGATTCATCAAGGATAAAGGGGTTTCCCCTCAAGCCTACAAAGGAATTTTTAAGTACTGTGTCCTGACAGGACAGTAACCGTTTGTTTCTGGAGGAGGGAAAAGCACAAAATGCTTCTGTCATCTCACCAGACCCTCGTATTCAAATCCCCTTGACCATTTCTGTCACCCTGTCATGGCAATGCACCTACCAAGGGACAAAAGAAAGAGCTTGGCTGAGGTGGAGTTGTGTCAACCCATGGTTTGGCCTTGCATCTGGACAGGGCACCTGGACCTGTCCATTCCACTTTTGGAAAAGCAACACTTTCCTCCTAGCAGTTAATTAGCTCCCATAATGGAAATGTGAGCAGCCTGTGCTGCAGGCAAAGGATCAAACCCCTGCTGACAGTACATGACAGGAAGTATATAAAGGAGCCATAGGAAACACCACAAAAATCAAACAGAAATGCTCATTTTAAAATAACAGTTTTAAAGTTGCAAAATCAAAGGCTTTCAATTTCTAGTGAAGACATATTATCCAGTTGTCCATGCAGCTTTAACCTCATGCTCATTTTAGATTATACATGCTTTCAACAGTACTTTTTTATTCAGAAGGGAAAATCATGGGTGAGCAGAAATCTGACACTTTTTAATCTTTGAGTGCCATCTAAATTAGTTTTCTTTAGCACAGTTCTGGGTGTATGCCACTGTACACTGTTATTCCAGCTTTTTTAAGCAATGGGAGACTATCACTGCTAACAATGTGGACATAGTGAGCTAATGAACTTGAATGACGTATGAGCTGAATAAGTCTTTTCCTCTGTCAAGTATAAAGGAAGCACAGGAGGACTGCACCACCAGTCTTCCCTTTTTCCTGTACTTTGGCTCCTATCATCTCATGACTATGGTGAGATATCTTCACAGTTCTGTTACTGTGCACACCTAGATGTACCACAGCTTGGATGAGATGAAAATTTAGGCACCTACTTCCTACTCAATGGACCGTAGGTGATACAATCTAATCAACTGCAGGCTCATGAGTTGCTGTGAGGCTTCAACCCAAGACATAACCAAGCCATATCATGTCACCTGGTGGGCTTTTGCTGATGAGAGCACAGATGTGAATTGACTGCACTTGTTGCTGGAGTATTTCTACCTGCTTAACCACCTGCCCTGCAGGCTGTGTTTTTCATTTTTTTCCACTCCTAGCCACCTTGTGCTGGATGGGGAGCTGCAGGGAAAGACCTGGAAGTCTTATTTGCAGACTTGAGATAATAAAGCTATGAAAAGAGAACACAAAATATTAAATTTCTTTTATTCCATTTTATTCTCAGTCAGCGAAGGGCTGGAAGTCAGACCTCACACCATGCAGCTCTGCCCCTGGGGCAGGGCACCATGCTTTGCCGAAAGCACTTTTCTCCCACTCTTTGTCACTTTTTCTTCTACAGGCTATAATGTAGTTTTATCCTTCTGCACCAGGGATCAGTGGAGAGCCCTGGGACAAGATTTCCAAAGCTAACTAATAATAATGAGTGTCTTAATTCAGGGTTTAAATGTGTGGAGAAACTACAAAGAGGAACTTGCCTCAGAAAATGCTGAGTAGCAAGGTTACCCTTATAAGAAGTGAGGAGCACCATGAGTACCTCATCAACGTGCATCATGTCATTCCTGATGTATAAAAATTGATTTTATTGATTTAAACAGAATTAATCTATTGGTCATTTTCACCCTTGTCCCAGCAGTTATTTATGGCAGTTTGTCAGCTGCTAGCAAAATAAAAGCATATGTAAACAGGTAATGCTAGGTGGCTTCTTGTCAGCCTGTCATCCTGGAATGGTTGTTCGTCTTACTGCACTTAACCTTTCTGTGGTGAAAGGAAAATGTTCCTGGACCTGACACCTTAAACAAACAGTACATGCAAAGATGGAAAACAAGTTCTTCATTCCTACAAAGTGTGCCTTGGACTCTCACTGACCTAATTTTTAGAGATTATAATAAATTTTTAATGCGGCACCTGATGTCAAAAGAGAGTACATAAAAAGTTTCTTCATTAACAAACGCTTAATTCTCTTCCCTTTCAGCAAGTCCCTGCTCTTGGGGCTCTCTTCATCATAAATTTTCTCCATCCAGCCTACTCAGCTTCCAAGCAGTGACAGTATTTCTTTTTGTCTGATTAAAGTATTGATAATCAAATCAGTATTTAGAGAATAAAGCCCTTAATGTTCTGAGGAATTTTAGACAGTTGAGACAAATTTTGCCATATTGAGCTACGATTCCTGTCTGCAGCAAACAATACATATGGGTGTGAATTAAGATGAGACCTGACTTTGGTGTAGGGTGGGCATCTCTTCCCATGGAAGGGAAGCAAGGTATTTTTTCCCCAAGAGAATTTAATTAAAAAAAAACCAAAAAAAAACAGGAGGAAAAAACCCTCTGTATGAGAGGCTGTTGGTGGTACATTCAATCATTTTCCATGAATAGTTAGTCTCTTGTCATATTTACAGATAAGTGAAACTCAAATGAATGTCAGCTATTGAAGAGTAATCAACTGAGTAGTGCACCTCCTTTATACTGAGCCCTATAAATCTTACTATATGCCATTATTGGTGTAAATGGAACAGACGTATTGATTATTTGCACCTTTGTTCCGACTGGGATATTTACTGCAGTCAGCTGGCTGCTAGGAAAAAAATGTATGTGATAAATTAAGATTATGGTACCGTTCTATCTAGCAAGTGATTGCTTCTGTAGAAAACAGAAATAACCATCATAGCTATAAACAGATTATTATGGATGAGTCAAAATTACATTTAACTCATTTTTACTAGACTGACAATAAAAAACTTCTTGCGGAAGAATTATTCCCCACTAGGACTATTTTATTCTTGTTAAGACAGGCTTCACCAATTAGTGTTTACTAGGATATTTTTCCTCCTTAAAATCAACCAAAGAGTTCTGAAATGATTTGAAATGGGATATGGGGCTTAAGAGAGGCTTAAATAAGGTATATTAAAGTATTAATGTAAAGTATTAAAGTAAATGCATTAAAGTAAATGTATTAAAGCATACCACATGTATATATGTTTGTGTGTGTGTGCATATAATTATGCATTCAAAATGAATATTGTATTTCTTCAACCATATGTATATGCATATTAATTATCAGGATGCTCCTTACTTGTTACACTGCATTTCTGTGACAAATTGGAAGCAGAATGACTCCATAGCTGAAAGCATCCCAATGGCATATGAAAAATTGGATTTGCAATTTAGGTTAGAGCAGAGAATCTTGCCTTTTCTGCCAAGGGAGAAATGAGGAACAGGTAAAGCATTGATGGAAGGCTATAGAGAGCCTCTAATGATGTTTTTCTAAGGATATTGCTGCCTTTGTGTATGTTGAGAGAATGAAAAGAGGAGCTGGTGCCTATTCCCTCTTGGGTCTTGGAGCAGTGGCTGCCCCACACATCAGGGCAGCCTAACTCCATAGCTGCTTTGTCAGCTCCAGCACTGAGATAACCCTAGCCCACCTGGCCTCTTCCTCCAACTAGTCCAGGTGCAGGAAATCTGTCAGTTTTTCATCTGTAGCAACTGCTTTAGACATTTCTAACTGCTTACACAATTTCATACAGACTGAACATTTAAACCAAATCTACAATCTTATACATTCTTCTTTTTGCATCTGTCAATCCTGAATATATCTGTAATATCCTGAGTGATAGCACCAGACCTTCCAGGATCAGAAATTAGACTGTAGACAGAGGAGGTTCCTAATAGTGAAACATGATGGTTTTGAACTAAGGGCAGGTGGATTTGGACTAGATATAAGGAAGAAACTTTTAGAAGTGAGGGTGGTGAAACCCTGGCACAGGTTGCCCAGAGAGGTGGTAGAAGCCGCATCCCTGGAAACATTCAAGGTCAGGTTAGATGAGGCTCTGAGCAACCTGCTGTAGAAGAAGATGTCCCTGCTCACCAAAGGAGGGTTGGTCTAGATGACCTTTAAAGGTCCCTTCCAACACAAACCACTCTGTGATTCTATAATCTGCTTATACTTCTGGCCTTGGGAGGATGCATGCATATGGTGGGAGCAGCTAGTGTTGTGTATAAAATCTGGCTGTACAGCAGAAAAGTAGAAATGAATAAACCTCACCCAACTAACAACAAAATCCAAATTGTGCTTCTGAATGAAGCCATAGGCTTGCCAAAGGCTGGTACTTGGGAAGGGAGAGGCGGAGGGGACAGATATTCTCTATCCCACTACAGTGAATGGGAATTCCTCACATGTTGCATTCCTGTCTGGGTTCAAGTAACCCAAACAACCTTGAAGATGCAGGGTCACAATAGGTAACAAGCAGCATCACCTGTAGTGCTGATATTGGGAGAGAGAGAATGGAAAATGACCTGGGTTAATCTAATCTGAATACTGGCTGTCCTGGTTTGGGTCATTATTACAACCAGCTGCTCCAGTCAGTTGGGAGGGGCTGCAGATGGGATAAACAATCGAACCGGCCAATGGGATAATTGATACCATACTGAGTCATGCCCCCCTATAAGGGGAGGGATGGGCTAGCATACGGACTTCTGTTTTCAATGGCTTTTGGTGTATAGCTTCAGCTTGTGGCTGGAGCAGGGAAAGCAGTGTCTTGGGTACAGGTAAAGTCTTGTGGTTTTTATCACTCACTTTGTATGTTATTTCATTAGTACTATTATTATTATTGTTTTCTTTTCTCTTTGCGTTGTTTTGTTAAACCGTCCTTATCTCAATGCATGGGGTCTCACCTTTTTTTCTTCTCCTGATTCTTATTCTCATCCTACAGGAGGGGATGTGGAGGGTGGGGGAAAGCAGTGGGTGAGTGGCTAAGTGGTGTTTAGCTGCTGGCAGAGCTTAAACCATGGTGCTAGGCCATAATTTTGAAACATGTTTTCAAAGGATCTAAAAGGAAGATGTTAAAGAAAAATGGGATTACAACTCATCTTGATTTTGTCAAAAAGTAGCTCACAACAGACTAGTCAATGGCTTTCTCTGGTAAAATTATATCACAAGTCTTGTATATCTAGAATCAGGGAAGGTACTGGTTACACCATCATGTGAGAACTATGAATAAATGGACATGAGGCAGATTCACAGGAAAAAAGCATTGGGTAGCTGGGGACCTAACTTTCAGAGATATGGTAACAGAGAGTGTTAAAGGGGAAATATAAGGCTGAAGAGGGGTTGTTAACAGAGTTTCTCAAGGATAAGGTCTGGCACTAATTCTATTCACTATTTTTGTTAATGAGCTTGGCAGGACTATTAGAAAAGTAACTAATTTCAGGTGCAAGTTACTGATCACAAAGTGCTGGTAGACACTATTAATGGAGAGGAGGGCACTGGCATATAGATACTGAGCTACCCTAGGAATTATGTTCAAGAGCTTGAAATCAAGGTTGTGCATGAGGGGCTGATAATCATGCTATATACTAGGAGCTCATAATTTGGAAATTACTGTGGGGAAGACAGACAGTGGGCTATTACCCTAATGTTGTAGTAGGGTGGTCAAATCGACTCTTAAGATACAAGGGCAGAAGTGTTTCTAGCAGTGAAAGGAAAGCTTATGCACTGCTGTGCTTTTCAAGAGTAGAGCTCTTGTATTGTACCTTAGTACATTGTATGGTCTTCATAAGGAGAGATTATTTCTGACTGCAATAGGTAGAAAAGGGTGAAAACTAGGATGTGCTTTATCAGAGGAGACAGAAAAAAAAAGTTTAGCTTAGTGACACAAAGAATGGTGATTGCAGTGTAGGTACATATATGGGCTCACTATGAGGAGAGAAAATATATTTTCGAAGTGAAAGACCTTCTCGGTATAAGTCATCTGGGAACATATTTCTGAATCGGAAGACTGCCATGACACCAAGTCAGCAACCAGATTCTGAAAAAATTTCCTTTTACAGACAGAGGAGAGAGACAATCTAGGGTTGAGCTTGGCATGGTTTGAAAGGGAGCATATGATATAGCATAGGCTGGGACTGGGTCTCTGAGGACCCTTTCAGTCTGATGTGTCTATCTTTCTTGCTCTGACAGGTTTGTGTATAAAAATAATGTGATGCTTTCCAGGATTCATCCTTCAGGAATACCATATTTAATACAATAAATCTAGAAAATTCTTGACTTGGAAATAATTGGAAGCAGACCCAGTACTTCATTTAAAATTATTTACTTTAAAAAAAAAAAAAAAGAAAAAATCTTGAAATACTGGTCTTTTTAAAATGTATCTTGGACAGAGCAAGGGAAGACCCCCTATGTCAGTTCCATGATGCCTCTTCTCCAAGCTCCTGTCATCTTCACATTGCAAGAAGCAGCACTGAACACAGGCTTCCTGAGTATGTCATAAGCTAAAGTAGCTTTGAATCTCTTCTAACTCCTCTGAAGACCAGGAAGCTGCCTTAAAATAGGGGAATTCTGTTGCAGCACTTAATCTTTCCCCATGGAAGGCCTTTAAAATGGGGTCTATGGACTCCATAAGCAACTGAAGAGTTTGAAGAGGTTTGTTTACAGTTGCATGCACATCAGAAGTCAAAAGGGATTCTTTCCACTATGTCTATAACCATAAGTTCTCCAACATTGGCATCTGCTTTGGTTCTTTAGCAGTAACAGCTATAAATATGTCAAGGTTTTTCTATTTGGACATACATCAATGGGTTAATATAGTTCAGGAAAAGGTAAAGACCACATGACAGAATATATTTCATTGGTGTACTGTTCAGGAATAAAAACAGAAAAGTGCCAGACATGTAAAGAATGCCAGGGTGTCTCTAATACCCCTCATCCAAAACAAACCAACTGTTAAGAACGGAGATAAAACCAGGCAAAAGTAATAGAAATGTTATCTATTCCCTACCAGCCGGAAATCCCAATGTGCATGAGCTAACAATGTAAAAAAAAAGTAAAGGACATTATCAGTCACATTTAAAAAATTATTATGATCCTCTTTCCATCAGCTGTGCAGACAGCCAGGTTCTGACAGCTCTGGCTAGTTAGCAAACTGAATCAGTCATCATAAGTATACGTCACTCAGTAAACAGAGAGACATGTTATAGGTGAGGCTGGTAGCAAATCCTATTAAGGTTGCTTGGCACTTCCTCTTGTCAGTATCTGAAAATAGGATCTAACAATTTTGCCAGTGTTTAATCTTTCCTATTGAGATTTCTCAGGCCAGGAGTTTCATACATGGGCATGGAAAAAAAAGGGAGTCTCTTGATGTTAATTTAGAACAGCACTCACAAAGGTGCAGCTTCTCTACTTACATTGGAGCCAGAGCTCTGCAGCAGGCAGGTGTTGAGATTGCAGTGTCATAGCAGCATGTGGTAGTGGCTATAAGGAGAGCTGGGGAAGGATTGAAGCACGTGCCTTAGTATACTGTGCTCCCTATTGCTCTCCCTGTCCCTTCACCTTGGGGTATGCAGATGGACTGTCATTAGGATGAGTAGTTTAAGGGTTAAAAATGGCTTTAAGATCCTAAGATGTAGGAAAATGCAGGGAAGGAGAAAATGACTGGGGTTAGAGGGGAAGAGGTGTCTAGCTTTAGCACCTTTCATGACAGAGGCACACATAGTACAGACATGCTGTGGAAGGTCTGGGTGGTTGTGCAGCCTCTCCTTTCCCACCAGCACCACGGAGGATCCCAGTCTGAATGTCATGATTGAAATTACCAAGAAAGAGTTTGCTGCCTTGATTTGGGAAGCTCTTCTGTTTGCTTGTGTTGAAAGGACCATAGCCTTCCAGTTTGAACTCTAAGCAGAGCAAACAAATGAAAACTCAATGTGATCTGCAGATGGTTAAAAATGTGCTCTGCATTTAATGTTTTCTATTTCCTTTTTTTTTTGGATTCTGAGCATTACTGTTCTATGATAATAAATGTTTGAATGATACTATAAATATTGATCTGGAAGGAAGCTGATAAAAATGAAGCATTGTTATGAGCATGTCACAGGGGTTTGAGTGAGTGTATTGATTGATGTGCTTCATAGATTCAAATTACTGATATTCACTGGTTAGTTTTCAGGGATTTGTAATCATATCTCTGAAGCACAACAAATCAATTTGATACATAAAAAACTTCTGGGGAAAAAATCACAAGGATACGTTGGAACAAAACACATAAGGCCATGTAAGATTTTTCAGATTCAGTGTTACATTTAAGAGACAAGGATACAACATGTCTGTTCTTGGGACCATCTGGTAAAACAGTAGCTGTGTTTTAGCTTTTACCCACCAAGTGCTCAATGATATAGCCCCTGAAAAGGCCGGGGGGGGGAAGGGAGGGGGAAATTTTTTAGCCAGAAAGCAAATTAAAAAAGCTTGAAGGAAAAATTGAAAGAAAACAGGGAAAACCAACAGAGATATCACAGTGCTGGGAAAGATGGAAAATGACTGAGAATGGGTCTGTCTCAAACTCCTTGAGTGCTTTTGAGAAGCTTTTCTTGTAACTCCTACTGAAAAGAAGCCAAAAAAAAAATAAAAATCCATAGGGTTGGTTTCCAGCTGTCCTGATTGATCCTTTGTACCTACAAAGCAAACAGGCATTTATTTCCTATTTCTGTTGGCATCAGATTGCAGCCACAATGTCTGAGGATGAAAAATAATGGCTGCAAAAGGCAAGACTGCACCCAACTGAAAAATTGAGCCTTTACGACATTGCAATAATGAATGCTCTTTTTTAATCCAGAGAATGCAACAGTTGTATTAAAGTATAACAATGTCTAATTTGGCCCTGTCCTATGACTTTCAAAGACCTGGATCTTCTGTTTAAAGGAACATAGTCCTGATTAACAAATTCATTAAAAAAAAAATTGTGTTGCAGCACAAAATAAATTCACTTCTCCAGACTTTGTTGAATGATCTGTGTGGCTCTGGGAATACCTGAGTTGCTATAAGTACATGTTCTTTCCCATGGAGTGAGTAGGAGTATGTGAATTAACTACTTAGTCCTTTCTATTGTTTGAGTATTGTGCAGCTGTTTTCCTGACTGGGATCCTTGAAACCAGGTTTTATCAGTTTCACTGCTTAAAGAAAAAAAAAAACAAAACAACGCAGTTTCACAATAAGAAAAGACCTTCTGGACTTCATGTTTACATTGCAATTCTGACAAACTATAAGGACAGTGAGAGGGATGGATTTTTATTTGGGCCATATGATGTCCAATATTTGCTTGATTTTTGCCATTATCCTTTAGCTGTGTGAGAACAATGCCTAGGGAATCTGCCTAGGTCAGTACACAAGTAGTAAGTCTAAGCTGTATGCAAAGAACAATCTTTTCTCCAAGTTTAAATAAACAAAAGTTACAAACAAGAGGAGTGTCATATGGATACTGCCTAATGATGAAGGCAAGTGTCATTTGGGGGGTTTTACTGCACTACTGTGTTGTGATTCCCACTGTAACAATACCTAGATACCTTTCTCAGGGTATAGTTCTCATAATATTTCTGTGCAAAAGAACTGTCTAGATGTCCATTCATTCCTGCAAGTCATCCTGATTTATGGCAACTAATTGTTTGTATAGATTAAGAACAAAACCAATGTTCACAGCAAAAAAAAAAAAAGTTTCTTTTAAGAGGTTGTTGAGCCCTCCAGCAGTTATGGCCATTCTGTAAGGAGCACCTTGAGTAGGTGTCTGTCTGGACACACACAGGCAAAGCCTAGAACTCCAGGGTCACTGGGACTGCAAAAAGCGTGCCAAGTGGACCATGGCACTGTACTAACACTGCTCCCTCTGCCTCTTTCTCACCTGATGCATGGTGTTGGGGTCTTCAGTCTCTCAATCCTATGAGCTTTAGGGTTAGGGTTCCAGGGAGACACAAAGCCTACAGCTGCAGGGACACTGGGGCTGCCCATAGGTGTGCCAAGGGGAGCAAGCCACTGCATGCTATTCAGACCCGTGCAGTTATCTTACCTGCAATCCCTCTGTGATTTTTTTTTTAATTTATTTTTCTCTTGTTCCAGATTTATTTATTATAGGAAGAGTGAAGACTGCTCACCTGATTCATTTTCTGGTGGGATTTAGGAGCCCTTTTCAGACCTCCCTTTACCAGCTGAGATACCATCCCCTTGCTAGGAATCCTGCCCCATCCTTTGCTCTGCTCCTCTGCCAGAAAAGCATTAAAACATCTTCTAAAGGTGCTGCCTTATGCATATTTTTACAAGTACATTTTTGTATTTTATGATTTTGAAGTAAATTTCACCTAACTGTTAAAATGTTTTCCTTCTGGAATTTTTGAAAGAAAAATGTACTCTTATTATTGGGAAGGCTTGCTCCCTTCTTCATCATTCTTTCCTTACTCTAGCTGAAAAGAGAATGCCAATTTACTAGCTTGGGGATAAATGTAACTTGGACAATATGTTGCCAGCATGGGTGTAACTCTTTTATCCATGCATCTCTGTAGCAGGTCAGTGGAGATTATCTTTCTGCAGAAGCCTAGAGAGATTCAAGTTATTTGGATCATTCATGCAATTGGTTGTTCTCTATTGACAAAGCTGCCTCTGAATATGTTAATGGCATTCATTGAGGGTAAAGCTGAAGAATCTATGAGGTGTGACATATGTTGATGGATATCTTTGAAATCTCTTGTGCTCACATTTGAAAGCATGTTTTCACCCAACACAATGTTTATATTTCACACATCTTGTTTCCTGGTATCTAAAATAATAATTGTTGTTTATACTATTTGCAACAAGACCAAATAAGAAAAAATAGCAAAAGAAGAAGAGTTAGTGGATGTGGTTTGTGGAAGGAGTAATCAGAATAAATTGGCAACATTATGAAAGCCTCATTACTTGGGGTTCTTAAAACTAGATTAGTTGAAACCAGATTAGTTAAACATATACTATTCTTGTTGGAAACAATTCTGTCCTAGTTGGGAGATGAATTAGTTGACCTAAGAGGCTGTTTTGATCTCTATCTTCCACAGTTTTGTAGAAAGAGCATGTCAACTCATTTAGATGTTTTCTGTTCCTGTTGAGGCTATTTGCTTTCCTTTAACCACAGGAAGCCTAAATCAGCTGGTTTTCCTAACCGTTTGATTAACTATCATGGAACTTGGAGGCAAACCAAGACTAGCTGATATGAAGGGTGGAAACTGTGGCAAGGAAAAGAGGAAGATTAGCTATTTAAATGACAATAGAGAATGACAAAGAGGGATGCTGACAGGACTATGACTTGATTAAGATGGAGCTTTTCATTAATTTTTGCAGAGCAACTCTAATTGTTACAAAAACTGTATTCAGCAGTTTTCCATAATTTTAATTCCATTTCAAGTGAGTTTAATTTAATTTATTCAATGACTAATTTTTGGCCTTGAACAAGCTAATAAGTCCGTATTTTCCAAAGGGAAAAGTGTACCTGAGACATGGACTGACATTCATTTTTGTTTGAAAGCCTCTTCACATATGTTCCATGTATAATTTCATATTTTTCTATACATTTGCTTCTAAAAATTTCTGTCTGCCTGTTTAGCTCAAGATTATTGGAAAACATTATAAGATCACTTTTGTTATGACTTCCTATCGGTGTTCACTGTTTCCCCAGCCAAGCCTTGTAGAAGTAACAGGAACTCTCAGGAATGCTGAAGTAAATCTATTAGACATTGTAACATTGTTAAATTACTTCATGAAGTGCCAATATGAACCTTGTTAAACTCAATTGCCAAGTTAAATTTGCAGAAATTTAGACCTCTATTTGTAAGTGTTCAGAGTTTAATTTGAGAGTAATAAAACTTTGTGGAATAGTCTCTCTGAGGAATTGTGCCCATTTGCTTTTGGGGTAAAGACTCCTTAGACTGATCTCTAATCTAAAGCTTATTTCGACATACAGACAGTAATGGACAAATTGCATGGATTGCACTAAGCCTTTGAACTATTGCATAGGAAGAAGCATCCTTTCTTATTGTACTATCCCTCTATAATGAAACAAATTTGTAGGAAAAATGACTTACAATTTGCAGAAAGCTGATGCTTTGGCCAACAAAAGATGTGTGTTCTTTTCTAGGTTTCCTTTGCTAACCTGCTCCATCTGGTTATATGCATTTGAATACAAAACCACTTTCCCCATCCCAGCAGTGGCAGACTTCTGAATTTTATTTTTTTTTTGTTATGCAGAATACTTCAGTCGGGTTTTTCTAGAAATGGGGCTCTACTTCTCCAAAGCTTCTTGCGAATAAGACTGGGAGGAACTAAAGGCACAATGTGTTTTGCCACTAATTTCAGTGCATACAAATAATCTTGTTTTTTAATTGCGATGAAGAAACTGTCTACAGTTTTATATTGGAAGTTAATGTGAATGTTGGATAGAGAATGGGCTCCTAGATAAGTATATTTACTCTATATTTAGAAGTTTCCATAATAAAATTCAAGTATCTCTAACTTTGCCGTATAGTGTTTTGCAAGTATTCTTTCAGAGTATTGATTTAAAAATTGGTGGCCACAAATGTCTGATAATGAGTTTGAACTGTTTGTTCTGATAGGTCACATAATTCGTACCATATTGATTCTGTATGTGGATTGCAGGAACACATGCAAGGAAAATAATTTTAATGAGTAAAAGCCCTGAATCTCTGAGGAAGGGTAAGAAGTAAAGCAGGGCTTGGAAATGGTAAAACATTATTATATATTCCTTTTTGGTTTGCATATGAAGAAATGAAAATTAAGTGATGTAAAGACTTATTGGCTGATTAGCATTTACATGAAATTTGATTCCCTTATATTCCTTTCTATAATATGTATTATTCCCTTATACCCCTTATGTATAGCAAGTAGCCACACATGCATCTGAAGCTATAATTTTGCTATGTATGGGCTTATCTTTACCTGCACCTTGCTGAATGATCCTGGGCACTAAATTATGAAGAGATGTTAATCATCATGGTTCCCCTCACCAAAAAAATACTAAGAGCATTACTTCATTCAATGGGCTGCAGTTTTCTTTCATATCTGTAGACACACATTACTTGCCTCTGTGCTGGCTTCTCTGCAAGGGAGTCTTCTTGTTTGACTCATTTCATTGTTCCATTCAAGACAGAAGTGACTTTACAGTAGATGTAGAGATTTTCCAGGGGCAGACATGCAATCACAATGCAATAGGAAATTAAGGTGAATTTTGGCTAGGTCTACTTTGAGAGAATTCACAATCTGTGTGTAATCATGGTGAACTTCAAGAGCTGAGCACTTTCATCTCACATGTGTTTTGGGGTTCAAAGCATCTATGGGAACTCATGAGACCTTAACAATGGGCTGGGATCTCCCACTTTCAGGCCTTTCCAAACCCTACTTGCCCAGGAAGCAGATGTAAGGTATTGCCTGTGCTAAGGATGTTTGTGCCCCATAGGTGCAGGAGCTGATGCAGTTTCCTTGCAAAGCTGTAAGGGTTTGCATCAGTGAAAGAATGTCCCTGGTACTGAAAGCAGCCTTGTGTCTACCAGGCGATGTTTATCATTTGCTGTGTTGCTTCCCCTTGTGGGGTGCTTGTGTGAACAGAGCTTTGACAATGACATGTCTACAGAAAGCAACTCAGACAAAGAAAAAGTCTATTAAAACTGAAGTAAATCCCCAAACAAACAGTATGGACTTGTTTCAGGGGTAATTTCCAAGTGTTGTTTTTCTTCAGAAATTTTGAAATGGTTATCTTGGTCAGTCAGAGAGAAGAAAATAAACAGGTAATGCACTGTACAGTTCTTGCCAAGGAAGAGAATGTGCTGCCAGTTTTTGGCTGGTTTTTTTGTTCACCCTCTTAAAGCTGGAAATTACACCTCATTTTACAGTCTCTGCTGTGATGTGAAAGATATTACACATTGTTGCTCAGAAAGGGTTGGGGTTAAAGTGGCCTCTGTCTATGTGCCTCTGCCTACAACGTTTTGAGGCATCTCAGGAAAAAGCATGGTAGGTATTATTTAGTCTCATTTTCTCAAGGCCATTTAAACACTATTTTGAAGGGGAGGATGGATAAAATGACACCCAGAATCCTATTTTAAGATGTCCACTAGTGCCCTGGAATGTGTGGTGTGAGCAACGCCTTCATTCCCCGACAGCCTGGGCTTCCCGGCTGTCCAAGACATGGCTCAGCTCCCACCTTGCCTGCCTGTGAGTGTCCCAAATAATTGACTGAGCTCAGGGGTCACAGAAGGTGGACTGCAGTGCAGCAGCAGGAACAGGGTTCCCAAATGGCTGTGCTCAGATTAAGATACTTTTTAGAAATGACGGTAAATGGAGGCTCTCAGGCACTGGCAATTTATGCGCTGCTGATGGGGAATGAAGGGGGCACCTAGGTGAGTGTGACACTGACACATGACCAACTACTTGTTTTTAATATTTTCTCCTGTGCTGAAATAGCTTTCTTCTGGAAAGCTACTTGAATGAATTGATTTACTTTTATGGAACAGAACATAATTGCTTATAGTGCATAATGTGCACTCAGATAAAACAAGCAATATAACCCAATGGGTGCCTTAATGTGATGTCCAAGTCATGCATTTGGACACTCAAATTGGCACTTAGGTGCATAAAATTGACATTTACATGTCTAAGTGGCAATTTGGAGCATCCAGATTAGGGATTAAGTTTCCAATGTTTGAAAATTGAAACCCTGTCTCTTTATTCTACACACTGTTATCTGCTGGCTACAGAGCTTCAGTCAGCACAAGCAGAGTACTAGGGGATTAAATGAATGAACACATGCAAAGTTGTGTGTTATTACACCAAATGATGCAATTCTTCTTGGTGGTCTTGACTAGCTGGATGAAGAGAATACATACTTGCTTGTTTTAATGCTAGTATTTTGGGCACCTCAAATATAAGCTAAATATAGTTGACCGGGGAATGTTGTGACTGAAGTAGAAGTGGAAAAATGGTGTTTGTGTGGGTATGCCTTCCTACACTACCTATATGTAGCAAGTTGACATGTTGCTTCAGTGTTCAAGTAGAAACAGTATTCATACAGTAGTTCATAGCACTGAAAAATGTGTTTCTTGGAGGAAGCAAAGGACATCTTCTTCATTGTGGTACCGATAGATACGATCAACATTGTTAGGCCTCCGTATTGTACCCAAACAGTGAATTCTCAGTTTTATGGCTGTCATGTGAAGATCAGGCTCCACTTCGCAACATGACTCCCCACCCTCCAGTGTCATTAGCATTAGGCCAGGGGGTTACTGTTTGCAAGTAAGCAGAAGAAAGCGTGATTAAGATTGGGAATATGTTTGATAAGCACAGAAAAGCAAGTGATAGAGTGGCAGGCAGAGGCTCACCCATGGATTAAATGATAAAATATGCGTGGAGTAAAAGGATTCTCACTGGGAACTTCTCCAAGTTTGAGCCCATATGTTACTGGCTAATCTTTTCACACCTTTGTCTGCCAGAGTAATTAGACAAAAGTGAAGCCATACTCTGCTTAGTTTTCTTGCTACTGTTTCGTAATAACAGCTAAGAAATGATAGGTTGTTTTAAGATCACCCCAAATATAAGGGCCCACTAGGAGTAACTCTTGGGTACTCTGGTAATTGTTTTTACTCACCAGTTACAAACACCACAATACTTTGTTAGGGGTGGGTTTTTTGTTCTTTAACAGGAAAGAAAAAGCATATAAATATATACCTATAATTGAATTCAAGTCCTATTGCAAATGAAAGAATTGATTTTTTGCTGTCACATGGAATCTAAGACAGTGTAATTCCACTGAAACTACACTAGTGTAAAATTGGAGCAGAGAATCAAGTCCAAAGTGCTTATTGGCAATTGAATTTAAAAAAATGCCATCTATACTCTTGGCTTGAGCAGGGCTTCTAACAAGTGTGTTCTTACCTAAATTAAATACAGGAATGGATCTAACTAGCAGTTATACTTCTATTTCTGTCTTGGACTTCTGTAGATGGAAGTGCACAAAATAGTCATAGACTGATCCCTTTCAGAGACTGGATATTACTTAAATTTTCACTCAAGCACGCAGATCCTTTTCACTTGTTTGGGTTTTTTTGATTAAAGAAAACTCCTCTTTGTGTCAGAAATCAAAAGGCAATCCTCATAGTTTTGAAAGGGTGTGAAGTATTTACTGGTTTTAACTGAAACACCCAGCATGGAAACCTAAGATGGACTTAGATGTCTCATAGCTCATCAAAGCCCAAGACAGCCATTAGCAGGTCAGACTGGCTTCTGGACTCCAGCTCATTATGCAATTGATGATAAGGAGGGGTTGCAATCACCTCCCAGGAACCTCTCCCAAACTGAGGTCCAAAATACACCTCCCCACTCCTGAGAGGATAGAGTTTAATAGGCAGTTTCCATCCTTTATCACTGTCTTGTGTAGATATCACATAAAACCAGCATCTGTCATAGGTGCTATTGTCTGAATAATTTAAACTTAATATGCCTTAATTTTCTTCTATCTCATGTGTGTTTAATATCAGCTCTCCTCACCCAAGAGCAGCATCATAGTGGATGCATGACAAGTAGTAGGGACATGCAGCGAACCAAAAGCAAAGAACTCGATGACCTGCTCTGGAGAAGGCCAGGCGCTTCCTTCTACAGTATGCAGAGGGAAACAGGGTGGTGTATTGTCCTGGTTTAGCTGGGACAGAATCACAGGCCTGCCATGGTCTGCAGGCCATTACCAGTTTAGAGTCAGGGCAACTGACCTGAGTTAGGTACAGGTGTATCCCAGACCATAAACATCCATGCACAGTATGAAGGGGGAAGCTTGCTGAAAGCAGCAGGTCTCCTGCTTGGTGGGTTCCTCCTGACCTTGTTCCTGTGGACTGCTTTCCTGTTTGTGACCACTGTACCTTTGCTGGGCTGAGTATGACTTTGCTTAGTTTATACTGGTGTTGGTATTATTTTTGCTGTTTCATTGAATCTGTTTTCATTTTAGCTCATGAGTCCTCTCTTCTTTTCCCAGTTCCCTTTCTTTGCTGGGGAGGGGCCATCAGGTCACAGAGCAACTGCTGTAGTTTAGCCCCAGATATGGGCTAAACATAGATGTGTATCTTTGACCACAGAACAACTTCTTGAAGACAGAACTAAAAGTCAAATAAAGAATAGGTTCAATAGATGGCAATGGCATGCTTGTCTTTACTGTGGGTGAAGTTAACACTTTGGGCTGAATACATAAATGCAAAAAGCAGTTAGCACAGCTGCACCCTCAAGGGAGTATGAGGGTAGAAAATAAGGGGAAAAAAAAGATAAACTGTGTCTGAGACATAATGGAGAAGCTCTGGAGTAGGAGATTTAGCAGCCAAGAGCTGACATACTTCTGCTGTGAGGTCACATGAGGCAGGATTACGGCATCTGTACATAACAGCCTATCAAACCATTTGTATTTTAACCACATATGGGGTGGAAAAAAAAAGTAAAATTAGCAATATGTTGCATGCTTAATTTGTGTTGTCTGGAAATTTTAGACAGAAAAAGGGACATCCCCTGTGGACTATCTGACTTGTGAAGCTGGACTGCCCTGATTCACAAAAGCCCATGGCTTATACCTATGTTTAAACTCTTGTTCTAGTAACAGTGAGGTTGGTGCATGAGTGTCCTGATGCCTTACGTTGCAAGTAAGGGGAATCTGAGCAAACTAAATGTGTCAGTTCTGAATTCTGGAAAGCATCTGCTAGAAACTTGAAACTGAGTATCTGTTAACATCCAGGAATAATAACAGTAATGAAAAACTATAACTTACTGGAAAAACACCCAACAACAATTGCAAACCAAAATGTTATTTGATTATCTCATTTGCAAACAATAAATGTCAACAGCATCCCAGAACCTTGTGAAAGGCTCCTTGGAGAATGTAAATGTAGTCTTTATCTTCCCCTGCCCTTTATTAAAACAACTATATAGACTTTGCTGATAAACAAGACAATTAAATGTAAATGATGTCATCTCCTGGCATTCATTCACTTTAATGAGTCTAGCCAATCACACAGTGTAAATAGTAATAGCTGAAAAGCAGTAATATTAAAAATCATATTAGCAGATAACAAAGAGAAAATGGTGAGCTTTGTTTTTAACTAATGATGCAGCCTCAGTGTGCTGTTCGTAGCAATCCAACCAACTGCTCCTGTCATTTTAAGTCCTGATTAAATTCAAGCATGGGTGTTTATTGTACAAGCCCTAATGAGATAACTATTTGTGGTGGTAGGTGGTGGGTTTAGAGGTGAACAAGTAGCTTGCTCAGAAAGATGCAAACTGGAAAGAGGAAAATTGCTCACATTAGATCAGTTCCCCTCATCTCTGTTCCTTTTCCCTGTGATGGATTTGCTCTTTTACAACTGTCATAAGGATATATTCAATTCTGGGCCATTTTCTGCTGAATAGTTAGTAACAACGGAATTCAATGCTCCTCCCCTCATCCTCAAGCTGCCTCTCCCCTCCCAGGTATTGTTATCTCCTTAACGTATTTTCCTGTACATTTTTTTTATTATGGAAATGAGGTACTGACTTCTCACCCTACTCTTACTGTAAATTACTTTATCGCATAGAGCATCCTGTTCTGAGTGTTTTCAGTATTTGATGGGGGATGATACATGGTTTCTTAATGAATGCTTTTTAACAAAAATCAGGCAAATTCAGCACTTCCATCTTTGCTTAACACTTACAAAATAAAAGTCAAAGACCCTTAACAAATGAGTCACTGAGAGATATTAAATATTGTTTATTTTTCTCTGTATCTTTAGTCCATGTTACTCATCTTGTCCTGCCACTGCATGTGCAGAGCATATTCAAAGAGCAAATAACTGCTAGATCTAGATGGAGATGTTCCACACAAGCGCTTACACCTTTAAGAATCACTTCCCGTGACAAGGGCATTAAAATTTCCCTTTGAAGTAATTGCATGCAATTTTGCTGAGGATATTGCAATAGGAATGGAAAAAATTTACTCAATGCTTAGTTGAAATGGATGGTCAACATCTTCATCAGGGATAAGAACACAGCTGGTAAAGTCAACAAAATTACACTGATTGAGCTGAGGGTTGAGATTTCTGCTTTCAGTCTGACTGACTTCAGAACTGAAAGTTAAAAACTCTTGTTTTGCCTCTTTTTGCCATCAAATAGATTAGATATACTGCTCTATGGTGCCACCAAACTTCATCCACACAATGGTTGCACTGAAAATTATGTGGGAGTTTAATAGCAACTTATTCTCTCACACCAAGTGTGTGTTTGCTGATAACCCATGACATTTAACTGCTTTTGCATAGGACTGCAAATAGGGAAAGAAAGGGTCTATGGTCTTCAGGGTCACACCTGTTCAGTTCTCTGCTCTGCCCCAGACTTCAGTGTGGCCTTAGACACGTTAATTTACCATTCTTGGGCTTTGTCCTAGTTTACGGTGTGATAATGCCAGCATTCATGACCGGGCAGCACTCAGGTAAGGGACTGAGTGCTACTACTGGTGCATAGGTATCAGACAGCTTCTATGCTTGTTTCCTTCATTGGCAGGAAAGAGCAGACCTATAAAAGAGAGTAGGGAGTGAAAGGAATCTGTGTTGCTGTGGCTTCTTCAGTGCTAGAGAAGTGTCAAGACTAGGAGAAATTTAGTCCCCATGAATTAGTTACATGAGTGTCATAGTGAGGATGGGGATACTAGGCTCTGATATGTGAAATAAGAGTTAGGAAACACTTTCTCTCAGTCAGAGAGTTTTGGTTTGATTTCTTTTTTCTTATTTTTTTCCTTTTTTTTTTCCTTCCTGACATGTGTGGTGTGTCGATACAGAAAAAGCATGTAATTTATTGCATACATGAGATGGATTATGCAATTCAAAATCCCTTGCAATTGCTATCGGGCTGTTCTCAGCCTCTCTGCAGTAGATGTCTGTCTTAGTTATCTATGTCCGAGAGAGAAAGAGAAGCAACTCATATCACTACTGCCCAGGGCTGCCAGAGCTCAGCATTCTTCACACTTCTTACAGTAGTGGGGCCACCTAATTTAAGTATATAACCTACATACATTATATATGCATATACATATACAGAGATGCACACACATGAATAAAATACTTAAGTATATGCATATATAGTTATATGCATATATATCTAAAAAATTCCAAGACTTGTGTACCTCATCTTTTCTAACACTGCTACAGACACTTGTCATTATCAAAGAATCCCTAATCTTATTTCAGGTGTGTTACAATGTTGGGACTTGATTGACAAGCAGATTTACAGCCCTGAGGGGCAGAGACTGATGCTGATGTGTGTGAAGTCCTCCATTACCATTGCTGAGTGTGGAACGAGGATCAGGCCTAAATCTTTCTAAAGGTAAATACTGGATAAATGTGAAGCCTGGAGCTGTCATTTAAGTCTTTTCATCTCTAGAATAATAATCTCTTCCAGAAACAGGACTCTGGGTAGAGTTTGCAATCGTTCCCTTGTTGCTGTCGATTTGTTTCACCATTATACAGCAAGTAAATTTTCTTCTTGGTGAGTGAACTGCATGATAAACCATAGGCAAACTTTTGAAAAACTGCAAACACTTACACTTTACTGCAAATGTAACCATAACAATTCAAAGTACTAATTTTCTACCTCATATAATATGTGTAAGTATGCCTTAGCAACACTCATGGGAAACATAATTTAACAGTGCCTCTATCTTCCTTACCTTGAGATGGGAAATTTCTGTCACATACTTAACAGAAGGCCGGCTGTCTGAGCTTCCCATGTGCTTATCTGCATGGGTCTTTCAGGAACATCTTGAGGGAGTGTTTGTTTTTCTTTAACCCTTCACTAGCTACGTGACAGCTTCACTCAGCTAATGCAAATATCCTGTCTTGGTTCCTAATCTCTCCCTGGGTTAAAAAAAGAGAGGAATGAGAAAATATGAGCCGAGTCTTCCACAGGAGTAGATTTGAAAATGAGGTGTTTATCAATAGGAGAGAAATACCTGTCTGCTGCAGAGCTTATCCCATGTCAGGGACCGCTCTGCATACCCCAAAATGTTGGCAGCTGGGTGCCGACCACCTTCTAGTGAACATTTGTATTATTCATGTTTGTATTGTATAGTGCCAAGTCCACACATGTAGGATTATGAATACTCCACTCTAGGAAGTTTTCATTGTTAAAACAGGAGAAGTATAAAGAATGAGAAAAAGGAGCTATTTCTATTGTAATTTACAGTGGACTATGTAAAACAGAGATTAAGGACTGATGCCATTCACTCTTGATAGTGATTTTTACCATTAAAATCACTAGTAGGTCTTGAACAAGTCATTTTATGAGTTAATTTGCAATCAAAACAAAGAAGAAAACTCAATGATCTATTTTTTTTCCCACTCAAACAGTGAAATCTGCAACATACTGAATTTTCATCTTCCTGAATCCGTTGTCCTACATACGCACAGTGTTCAGGAAAGGCAAATTCTGTGAGAAAGGGTGATGTCGTCTTTTTTTAAAGTCAAGAAAGAGGCATTTTAAGATAAGATAAGATCCAGAAAAGCAGGGAAGCTGGGAAATCAGTGTCAAAGGTCTGCCTAGTCTAAATGCCTGACTCTATCTGTAAACTGTAGCAGATGCTTAGAAAAATATGAAAGAATGAGGCAAGTATGGAGTGGCATGTTCCTGGTGTAGTCTGCTAGTCTGCAGCTACCATTACATCAGAGGTGATATCTCTTTGCTCAGTACCTCCTAACTCATTTAATTCTGTGAACTAGTCTTCCTGAATTCTAAATTCATACAAACTTTTTTCAGCTACAACAGCCTGTGTCAATGATGTCATGGTCTAGTCCATAGGTGACAAAGCACTTTCCTCTGTCTTCACTGAGCCTGTCTGTCTGGTAATTTCATTTGGTTATCTTTTTTTTCCCCTGTACTCACCTTCTCCTTACTTGTCATGAGGTTCCAGGTGTACTTACTAACAAGCAGAAAATGTCTGAAATCCAGTGTTTCTTCAGGATTTGGATGTCTACTGCTAGGCATGAATTCATTATCTATGTAAAGGTCAGATGTATAAGCCAGTCCCTTCCTCATTTAGGTGCCAAGTTGGTTGTTTTGGGTGAATGCCTTACTCCCACTTTAAAGCACTGAGAAATATCACCTCCTCTTTAACTCTTCGTGTTAAGCCCTGCTGCTATAGGAGTTGCCAGGAAGTGAGACACTCACATTTTTGTCTTCTTTTTGGCATCTTTTTCAGATATTTTTTGAATATGAGATTCAAATTCACTGTCTTTCCTCATGAGGTCCCAGAAACACCACACTCTAGGTAGCTGTGACAAAGATCATGCTTTTCTCCCTTACTAATAAAGCTGTGAAGGTGAGGAGGTAGGGGAGCAGATTTACCCTTCATTCTGCTGACAGTGACTTACTGTACAGTCTGAAGTTAAGGAGTAAGTAAGGTAGCCAGAGGTGGGGGGAGGGAGTGAGATTGGAACATGTAGCTGGGAGGTCGGACCTGGCCTCTGTTCCAGTTATGTGCATGTGTTTCTCCAAAAAATGGTCTTTTGAGCAGGTGCCAGGGAAGTTAAGAGTGAATAATTCTCTGCACGGAGTGGGATCTAGGCAGGAATTTAGAGTGCTGTTCTTTTTGGCAGCTAAATCTGACTTAAGTCTTGCTAAGAGTACTGAAGTCTCATCACAGACCAGAGCTTGAATCTTGGGGTGCATCACTTGCTGGGGAAACACTAGCTTAGCCAGTCATATTGTGGTGACTCAGAGGTGGCAGGTTGTGACCGCGGGTGGACAGCTTTTGTGGTACCAAGTGCTCATTATGAACCAGCCAGCCACTAGCTTTCCACAAAGACTTTATCTTTGTGATTAGAGCAGACCGTGAAGACGCAAACATTCCTAACTGTAATCCTTTAGCCTGTGAGTTGCTGACGTGGTATTGCAAACTTTGTAAGAAGGGCTTCACAATACAGTAACTAATATATATATAAAAAAATGTCAACCTTCATTAATTATACTTGTAATCCCTCTAACTTTCATCAGGGAGTTCAATATAACCTTCAGTTTTCCTGGATGAATTTTGCTGACAAAACTGCACTTTTTATGGGCAGGAAAATATTTGTAATATGAACTGTTTCTCAGATATAGATCTGGGCACAATGCAGTTTCCCCTTCCAACACAATTTAAGACTTAAAAAAAGTATTTCAAACTCAAGGCAAGACGAAGTGGAAATCTTGCAAATACGCTTAACCTGAAATAACGTCCCTGAACACAGTTATGACTCATCAAAACATTTCACATGAATGGTTTTGAGATATTTCACCTGAATTTCTAACTGAACTATTTGACAGATTTTTTTTTCTTAAAAATGAATTTGCATTTGAAAATGCAGCCATTTAAAGTGTCTCATCCTCCACAATTCCCTCTGTTCCAGTAATTAAAAACAGAAATTTCATTGTAAAGCCCACATTTAAAAACTTGATCTCCCCTAAGTAGTTGCACTGGATGACATTTTTTCCTGTGTCTAGCACTGCCCCCTAAGAAATGTACTTGCTCAGACATTCAGTTCAGCCAAGAACATTTTTGACACCACAAGGAGAGTGCCAAGTGACTCTGAGGATCATACATTAGAGTGTCATTCCAGCTGTAGGAAAACCTAAACCACATGAACTGTTTGAACTATGATTTCCTTCTAAGAAAAGAAGAAATTAATGTATGTATCATGAACCGAATGCCAACGTGATGGTAAAATCCAGGAGATTGCATAGAGGAGCTTATTCACTACTGAGAAATATTAAGCAAATTTTCACTGCAATGTCAGATGCATGATAAAGCTTTAAACCTTCTGTGCTTTAGTGAGCCTGAGGAACCTCTCATTTAAATGAGACACGACTCAGGCATTAGTCAGACAGGAGATGAGACGCAGTCCTATAAAATAACCACATTAGTATGAAAAATGAGACATAAAGCAAACTGTCCCCATATGTTGCTATCCATATCTCAAAGATTTTTCTTGAAGTTTTACTGTAATGATCATCAAGGGAGTTTACATGCCCTGCTCTGGAATTGATATTAATCTAGAGAGAAAGAAAAGGGGACAAACTCAAAGGGATATCCAGGAAATAGGGACAGATGGGAGATAGTTGAAACAAAAAGGTATTGGCAGGGGAGACAGCAAATGCTTGCTATTGAACTACATTTGGGGATGGAGCATGGGGTGGTGTTGTCAAACACAAGGAAAATTGCTTGAGGTCCCGCCACCAAATGCTCCTTAAATACAGCTTTCTGTCCTGTTGCATTACTGATTACTTGCAACAGCTTTTTAATGTAGTTTGAGTGATACAGTACATGTATCATTTCTTTATTGCAGTCTTTTAATCATTATCATGATACAAAGAAAAAAACATTGTTCAGAGCAGATGCACTCTTTTATTTGTTAATATGTTCTTGGTTGACACTAATTTGCCACAGCAAAATATAGCATCCGTCTTCAAAATGCTGCTCACTCACTAATGCTGTTCCAGTAACCAATGGGTATGCAATAACCAGCATCAAACAACCCATAATAAAGCAGATTTACTACAGATGTTCATTATGCACATGAGTCTCTGCAGCAGCCTGTGTATTTTGGAGAAATGTTTGAAATTAGTTTGAAAAAGCAGTAATTAAAATTAGTTATTTCTCATAAAATTCAGTAAGATCAGAACTACAGACATGTCACAGTGCTCAATTCCCAGGAGTGATTCCTCTCTCCCCATCCTTCAAAGCATGTTTATTAATTTTATTGTAGACTTGGGTATCATATCCAAAGCTAGTCAGGATTCCAAAAGGCATCATGATGGGGAATAGCAAATATTTGGATTTAGAGATTTGATGCTGTTCTCATTAATAGTTCTAAACATGCTCCCAAGTGCCGTTTTCCCAAAGAGCCCATTGGATACATGTAATGAATGAGCTGCTTGCTGGATTAATTGTCCTGTGAGCTCATGGTCTGCCTTTTGTACCATAATTTCCTACCAGTGCTATGGAAAGCATTTATCATGTGCTATGGCTCTCCCCAGTGACTGGGCAGATAAGTGGCGTCTGATGATATGAACTGACTTGCACTCAGATCCTCGCCACGTGAACACAACTGAATCCATCATATGATGGGAATGTCTTCATTTTACATTTTTTAAATACAATTTTAAGTTTGCATTTTAATGTACATGTTTGGTTGGACGAATAGATGAAGGTCTCCTGTCTGTAGTGCAAAGGTACCAAGCTGTGTCCTAGAAGGCTGCATGGCCTGGCTAAAAGATCAAGGTTTGTGATCTAACTATTATCAGCATCTCTGTGTTCAGGTCACTTCTTGTAGCACTCATCAACAGAAGAGAATAGGATTTTTATGAAATGATGAAAGTTTTCTTTCAGCATTTGACCCTTTCTCACCCCAAGTGATGGAAATTTTCATTATGTTAAGAGAATTAAAATTATTAGATTTTTCTTTACCAAATCTTTTCATTTAATTTTCATTTTTGGCATAACTTCAGACTGAATGTTATTTTAACTGATCTGGTTTTGCTTTTTGTTTTTAACTCCTATCCTTCATCTGAATATGATAATTTTTTGTAGTGAACTCTTCTCCAGTAGTATGTCTAGCAATTTAATGTGTGTGGTCCTTTGTTCTTGATTTGCTCATATTGGATGAGCAAGCATCCAATATTCAGGCAAAGTAAGCAGAGCATTAATCACTTCTTGTGGTATGTGGACTCTGACAGGCTCTTAGGTACCCTGAGCAAAGGAGAAATGTGTCAGAACAAAACTGTCTGAGCAAACACTGCAAAATTTAGATCTTAAATGTCAACTTTTTCTTTTCCCCTCCAGACTTAGCTTTGAAGGAGTTAGAGAGAAAAAGCTGAAATCCCCATCTCCTAGTGAGAGTGGAGTGTCAGGAATAAGTTCCCTTCCTTCAGAGAGAACAAAGGACTACTGAAGGAAGCAGTGAGAAGATGGTATCAATCAGAGTTGAAGTTAACCACAAAATAGCTGTGGAATGAGTTCCCGACATTGCCTGTGAGTTTTACATGTAGATGTGGCATTCATCAATTCCCAATGACATCAGTCTGTGTGTTGCAATATCAGGACAAGAGGCATGATTGATTAATCTGTAGCTCTGACTCCATTTCCTGACCTAATAATTCCCTGCTCTCCAATGCAGAATATGAAGGTTCAAACAAAAGAAAAAAAAAAAAAAAAGAAAAAAAAAAGGGAAAATGAGATCCCCTTACATTCTTTTGAATGAGAAGATAAATGAGCTCCCCATTGAATAAGGCAGAGATTTGCTGAAAAGTGCTAACTGTATTTGGGAGTACAGTGTGAATTTATATCCATGAGAAAAGACATCTCTCTGAGTCACTGATATGTAGCAAGAGAAACACTAAGTGCAATTAAGTATCATGTTAAAAACTGGTTTTGGAGTATATCCATTCCTTTACAGGGCAGTTTGGCTTCTGAAATGACCTTGCTTCTGAAACCTGTGCCTGCACCCTCAACCCATCAAGGCAACTTAATAAACCTTCCAGATCTGAAATGAATGTTTTGATGACACTATGAATACAGTATATGCTAAAGATCTATTCCATTTTCTATAGCCATAAACAGATACGCTTTAATGGTCTAATGCTTTTACCTTAAAAAAATTCCAGTTTAGTTCCCTAGAGCTATAATAATAAAAACTGCTGACATTCTGTTTTTATTTTTCAAGAACCTGTCTTATAAGGGCTTCTCTGTATTTGTGGAGCATTGAGATCAAGCTAGGGTTTAGAATCAGACATCTTTGTTAAGAAGAAAGGCACCTGAGAGTGATGTGACATGGACTTTTAAATTTGACACAGATGACAACAAGTCATGAAGCCTATTAATTTTTTCTCTTGAATATAATTTTGTAAATGTCAGAACTTACATTAATTTAGTTCATCTTTGCTTTCTTTCAGCAGTATTTCCATCATTCTGAGTTTGAGGAAAGGAGACATTGGTTCCTATCAGAACAAACACACTCTGCAGGCAGGGAGTTCGTTTTTGCCAGGCTTGCTGTGCCTGCTTCTGGCATTGCTGGGTTACAGGTCTTCAGGTCCTGGTTTTTGCAAATCCTACATGGCAGACAGGGAGAATAAGGCCTTAAAATTTTCTGGTTTTTTAGGTTTTTTTTAAACTTAAATGCACATAAAATGGAAATGGGGGGTAGTAGGCTGCATTATATCTAAGACAAAATACACACTGCTGCAGAAACTATATCCCTCTCCTGTGGCATGTCATAAAATGTCTTACATATTTGAACACAAATCTGAAATGGCAATACTAGGTTAGATGTGGATGCAGCGTTTTGCTGCCTATTACAGTAACTGTTTACATTGTATTGAAAGTACATTTCTTATATTGATCTGACAGAATTCAATCTTCAGATATCAGAGCAACCAGCATGCGGTTATACAGTATCTGCACAAACTATATTCTAATAGTTTTCACTAGGAATGATCATGACAATTTTTCATAGGCCTGTTTTTTTCCATTTTTTGCTGAATTTTTTAGTATTTCCTCAGGTGTTCGTATTCAAACTACATTCATAAAGCCTTTACATACTTTAATCTCTTTACAAAACGTATAATCCCATTCTTTTTTCTTTCTTTCTGTCTGTCTTTCTGTCTGTCTGTCTGTCTGTCTGTCTGTCTTTCTGTCTGTCTGTCTGTCTTTCTGTCTGTCTGTCTTTCTGTCTTTCTGTCTCTGCCTACCAGGAACAAACACTTCTACCCTACTGGTGTTGCAAGTTGCTTTTTTCCCCCTTATACAGAAACATAGGAACAGGTACTGTGAGCAGCCCAACTCTGTATCCACTATTATACAGTGTCCAAAAGCAAGTAGGTATCTAATTAGTAATCTAAGACTGAAGCAAGTACCTAACAACACTCATCCAGAATAACCTCCCAGTGGTTTGTGACCGAGGGCCTCCCCAAGGCACAGGGGATGTAGCTAATAATACAAAACAGGTTTTTTTCTTCAGTGGATTTGCCCCACCACTTCTTGTACCTGGACTACTACAAGTAACATTTTAAAATTCATTTTTAGAGAGGAATGCATAGGACTGAGGCTATGGAAAAATTGCCTGTCAATTTGTAGGTTGACTAAAATGACACCGAGTTATACTCTTTAGATCAGTGTATTGGATAGCAATAACCTGAAGGCTTGCCCTGAATGTTTGTGATGACAGAGATTAGGTGTGAGACTGGAAACGTTTGCAATGTGCTTCTGATCTCCAGGGTCAGAGGTTTATGTTGCTAAGGGAAAGATAGCAGAAAGAACTGGGAAACCAGTGAAATGCAGGAACTGTAGTGAAGCTGGTCATGGGAGCACAAGTCCAACCCTTGAGGCCATGAAATCTGGTTGCTTAATACTGGAGGCAGCCAGCTCTTGCCATCTCTTCATGCCATGGTGAGAATGTCAATAGCCAAAGCACAGGTATTATCTTGCTGGGAAAAAACCAACAAATGTTCTTTCAAGCACATGAGCTTTATTTTATGTCTGAAGAGAATGAAACATAAGTTGAGAATAGTATGTGCTTGGACCATCATGGTTACAATGCTTCTACCATTGCAATTCTGTCAGTTAATTATTTTTCTAATAGACTCATAGGATTATATCAATTTAAAGTACAAAGCACCAAGAGGTGCTTCATGAAAAATGACCCTCCTTGTAGAAACTTTAATCTTGTGGAAAGGTCTAGGAAAATTTCTTGACCAAACTCTGTTACTTTTGTATCCCATTCCAGACTAAGCTTCAGCTTAGTTTTAAAAGGGAAGCTAGGTTCAGAAAGTCTGACAATTTAGCTCCTGCTTTTTATCTGAAAGTTGAAGAAATTCCTTGTCAGTGTCAGCCTTCTAAGATCTGGTGAACATGAGCTATGCTGGCATACTTTGGGATTCTTTTTTATAAGGCAGGTCTCAAGGTACTTCTTCATATTATGTAGAAACTTTTCCTGAGGAACTGAATCCCTAACCTGGTAAACTCTTTCCATGCTGGAAGTCTGTTCTGTAGTCCCCTATTCATACTGTCCTCTAAGTAATGAGTTTTCTCCTAAAGCAGGATGGACTCTCACAGCTATTGGCAAAACAAATGTTTACTCCTTTTTCATGCTTCCACCCTTCTCAGTAGAAGTTCCAAATTTTTATTCTTCTGATAAAAGGCACATTAGAGGAGAAACTTCTCCTTGGATTCAGCTTAGCTTCTCCAGCGTGAAGCTCTGTGTCAGACTGTACCAAAGGGTCAGCATCTCTTCCACCTCACATAGGTTGTCAAAAAATAAAACTCATTATGGAATTTAGAAATGGGAAAATTAATTTTTTTTAATAGCCAATTACAAGTAATATATCCTCAGAAATATTTTTCACTGTCTTTTATAACAGTTATCCACCCAGAACCTGCATCAGCAGCTTAGGAGCAACCTGACACCAAAACACTGGAATAATGTAGCTAATGAATTATGTTCTATTACTTAATGGTTAAATGTAAGACTGATTAATATACTAAACAGATCCTTGGTGACTATATTGAAGACACAAAAGCCTTTACATGTTCAGATCTACTAAAAGGTTAGTCCAAATCAAATTAAAGAGAGTTTTCAACTTGGATTTGTTTTTAGGCTTGGTGTCCTAGTTTGACTATCCTTTTACAGGGAGCATACATCTTACAAAGTATTGTCCACATCTGGATGTGAACCTAGTTGCTGTCTTTTATTTGTAACACAATGGGATAAAATAATCTGGAGATGAATACTCAGTTGCTTATAGGATTTATTCCATTTCCATTTTTACAGTTGAAATAGTGTAGTCCTTCTTACAAGGAAGAACAATGATAGAAACAACCTCTCAGGTGATCACTCTCAACCAGTCCTTTGCCTCATATTTTATGCCAGATTTGACAGCTCTTTCCCCTCTCTTGTCTTTGGAGTGAAATGCACACTCATGAGGCCTAGGGTCTGGTATCAGTGAGTGCTCACTCGTCCATAACAATTAAGAAGTTCAACAAATTAGTTAATAGTTTTCTTTTTCTCACCTGGGAGTTCCTCATAACACCATGATTCTTCACTACCATATGTTACAGCTCCATAAAATAAATAATTTATTCATAAGTTATAAAGATCAAAAGAAGCAAGACAATGCAAACAATGTCACATCAGCTTCATTCACAACCAGCACAAATGAGGAGACAGCCCCTCTCTGCAAACACCTTTATTTGAGGTCCTTGCAGGAGTTGTACACTTCTCTGCCAGGACATGTAATGTTACAGCTGGGAAAGGGGATTTCTAGGAACTGTGGAAGTGATCCAGGATGTGAGGTTGGTGGGTCTCTGTCTTAGGTCCAGTTATGGCTCCAGTTCAGCAAAGTACTGGAGCTGCATTGACTTTGCTTCGGTGAAATACATCCATGTTTTGCAGAGTCCCTTTTGCTGAACGGCACCTGAGATTGAAGGCAACAGTAGTTTTGATCTTTCAGGGGATGTTGTCAGTTTTAAGCATATATTATGAAACCAGAACAGCCCATGAACACCGAGTTTATTTTGCAGTCATATGGATGAGTTACTCAATTACAATTCAAATGTGCTTTCCATTTCCCATTACTTTCCAGTCTTTCTGCCGGATGACCATGATTTGGTGTTTCTCTGTTTAGGAAGTGAAAATAGATTAGTCTGTCTTGCTTCTGTTTACAGCCTGATCAGAATAAATTTCACTTGGAGGTTCTTGTCTGTCAGTCCAATACTCAATCTCCAGCTTTTGCCACAAAAAAAGGATATTACTGAAGATAATTTCCATTAAGAGATAAAGAAATTACTAGACTGCTTATTTTAATCCAAACTTTTCATTTTTATTAAAAAAACAAACAAAAAACATCAGTCATGTCTTTCAATTGAATAAGAAAAATCCTGTACTGCTATTCTGTGCTCTGAACCTATTTACTTTCACTTTGCCTCCAATTCACTTGCTGCTTATAAAATCTCCCAACTATTACACTTTGCTCAATGCAGTGTGTGTCTGACATGCTATCAGCACCCTGCTGCTGGGCAGGCTCCCAGTGCCTGGTTGTAAAGGAACGAGCAAATACACGAGAGGGCCCCAGTCTGATCTGGCACCATTCCTGGAGCAGAAATGGAAGATGCTCTGTGACTAATTCTGATTCATTTTCCCTTCTATAAAAAAAAGTGCGCTTATTCCATCAGGAGAGATAGGCTGTTTTCATTTCAGACCTGTATTACTATATTTCAATATATCGATTCATTCCTCTACTATGGGCAAATATTGGTGATACAGGCTGTATCTAACTATAGTCTATAATCCCTTTTATCCACTGCTCGTGCCAGATTCTGTTTTGAAGTAGGCAGAAGTTTCATTGTATTGCTAATGTTATCATTTCAATAATAGCTTTTCACAAAATGATTCCAATTTATCTGTGCAGAAGATAGAAATATTTCTTGATTTGCCATCTAAGGAAACTATTAAGATTACTGGCATTTTTCCTTTTCTTTTCTTTTTCTTTAGCTAAGACTCTTCTCTGACATAAATTAGCCTCACGTTTCCACGTAGTAATACAAAAAGTTTTGTATTTGCCACCACAATTTTTGGAATGTTTTTGAAAGCTAAGTATGCAAAGCCCCAAATAATTTGGCTACTTGGAAATTATTACTGTCTTATACCATTAAATATACCAGTTATTTAGTGATCTGTTTGTGTCTCTGAGCTATGTTTCTTAATTAGAGTATTCGCCCCATAATGCATCGCTTTTCTTCCCTGAGAGAAAAGACTTGGGTATATCACAAACCATGTTGTTCAACAGAAAAGCAGGACAATAGAGGAAAACATCCAAATCAAATAGCCACCTCAGGCTGGAGTTCCCATCCAAATGACATCTGTTTCTGTCCAACTGTATTGTTGCTTTTCTCTCAGAAGGAAGGGATTATATTGTGGCATATGAAATATAGGGAAAGCCATGTTTAAACAAGAAGGAAGGAGCAAAAGGCAGGAGGACCACATTCCCAGAGAGAAACATTCTACCCCCCAAAATGTGCAGTGCTTGAAGTCTGAGGCTGGGGGATAAGTTATGCGGGGAATATTTAGGAATTCCAGCAAAAGCCTGTTTTTCAACCAGCTTTGAAACTGTGTTTACAAATCTAACCTTAATGCTAGTTATTGACATGCTTTTCCCACAGGACATTGATCCATCAGATGCAGTGTTGGAAGCTTGCAGAAATCTTTAATTTAGGACTAAATTGCTTGACAGAGTTAGTGGGGACTGTATCACTGAGGGAGAACTACACCTTTGGGAAAGATGCTCCACAAACTCACGTCTTAAATTTGATTCTGCAGAGTGATGGACAGACAACTTTTTGTTCTGACAGAAAAAAAAATAAATATAACATTTGCCAGGAATAGAAACGTGAGACTTGGGTAGAATTACAAGATACAGTCAATGTCAAGCCAGGACAGACAGAGCAGCTGTGCTGTCTCAGAAATAGAGGAGGAATGTGGTCCAGGCACTCCAGTTGCCATCTGACCCTCTGTGTGTCCCTTGTTCAAAGCGTCAGAGACATGGTTTCATGTATACCTAAGCAACAAATGTAAAAACCTTGCTGATAAATCATCTCTCAGGTGGGTTTTATTCTATGGATCAACACAGCACAAAAATAGGGCAGCTCCTGCCCATAGAGCACAGGACCCTTCTTCTGTCTTTCATGCAACCTCCAATCAACTCAGGGGAAAATCTCCCCCTTTAGGAAAGCGAACCCTTAATTTATTCACTCTTCTTAAAGATATTCCCCTGCACCTCACCTCCTTGCTCCATGCTGGGACCTTTCTCAGGTCTATTATCAAAGAAACCAGCCTCTTGGCTGCTTCCCAACTCCCTCTACTGTTGTGTGGATCTCTTACAGAGCCCATAGGCATTGTGGTAAGATAGCCCATTGAACTGTCATGGCTCAGGCACATCAGTTCCTATAATTAAGTCACAGTGGATTTTGAGAGACCTCTGCTTCCCCTGTCTGCATGATCAGGGGCATGTGTACAGATGGATTCACTAAGAAACTCTGCACTAGTCCGAGGCAAGGCTCAAATTCAATACTTTGAGTGAGGCATTTTAATCCCTCTGCTTCCATACTTCTCACCAGCTTTCACTGACTTAAAGCTCCACCCAGGCCCTGCCCACTGTGTGATTGAAGGGGAACTGAAGGCTACTACTCCTTTGTGACCCATTTCCTATGTGAGTATTTTGCAATGCTTGTGGTAGACCACGTTTTAATTCCTCACTTACCAAGAAGTGAAAAATAAAATGCAACTGTCAGAGAAGTAAAGTAGTCCATGGATGGGCAGCAGTGCAGGACCCAACTTGTGTCTCCATGTTCCCCTGCCAGTGCAGAATCCTCCTGGTTAAAGACTCATTGTCCTAGCAAGTGCCACTGAGCTATGGGATAAGCATGTCAGGCAGATCAGCTTGATTCCTATGACCCTCCATGGCATCCACCACACCTCGCACCCTGCCCAGGGGACCCCGAGTCTGGTGTAATGTTTGTGTCCTCGAATCCTCCTGGCTTTGCCTTGTTTTTCCATTTCCTCCACCACCCACTGTTTCCTTTCAGAGTCTCTCCCTGTCCACACCCCCAACAAACATGTGTCAGGCTGTGCTTATTTGGATGGTGCAAAACGTTTCAGCCAATATGTCTTCAACGGTGGAACTGTATAGGGTCCATGAGAGGAAAGGCATGTGGATAGGGCACTAGGCAGGAAATCTGCTGTTTGGCTTTTACACTGACCTGCTGCCTGACACAAAGACAGCCCTATTTAAATTGTTCTCTCCCAGAGAGATTCATGAGAATGACAAACCAGCTCTCTGGGAGAACGAAGTCCTCATACATACCCACAGTACCCACAGTGGAGGGCAGAGATGTGCAGAAATCACAGGAGCAGCTGGACTGAGCTGGTGCCCATCCATCACAGGCTGCTTTCCCCTTCCTCTCAGTGTGATCCTGGTTCCTTGGGCAGCTTGTTTAGAGCCAGCTCAGATATCCACAGGCTCACTGCTGCGTGCTGTGTAAATAGGAGTTTAATCTCATTACAGGCCTGAGAAGGCTCCACGGAGACCAAACATCTTGAACGCTGGCTAAAATACAAATGCAAGGTGAGTCTTCATTGCACCCTCTTCTCCAGCGTGTGAGTTTGGATTGCCCTATGCTTGAAATTCAAACTGGTGGCCCTTTACACCAGTTCACACCAGCTGCAACAGGTGTCAATGACAGAGAGCCACAGAGCATGGCAAAGGAACCAGCCCAGGATCACCTCTACGTTTGCCAAATCGCTGCATGGCCATAACACAATTAAAAATAAGCCCCTCATCTGTGCCACTGCTGAGTAACACTTGCAGTTACTAAAACAGAAAGGTCTTTAAAAGACAGATTTGTTTTCCATTAGCTGGGTTGCTCTATATCGTTTGTAATTCTCTCAGGCTGAGCTGTAGAAACAAACAGCCAGGTTCACTTTTATGCAGTATTGTTTTCTAGTCAGGGTGCTTTGCTAGGCTCTTGGGCTCCAATCAGAAATAACTAAGCTGTGAATAACGAAGGGAAAAACAAAGAGGTGAAGAAAGAGTGGGGAATGTTAAAATTCCAAAACTATTCATACTTTTCCTGTATTTTAGAAAGGGTTACTCAGACAGATTTTGGGCCAAAATGGCTTCTAGCAGCACACTTTGATGTGGGGGTTTTTTTCTCCACAAGGCAGAAGAAAATAATTTTAAAATGTCAAACAGCACTGGTAAAGTCCATACGCTTCGGCAGAGCTGCTTCTCCTCAGGCAAACTGATGTGCAACCAATTATACTAAAGAGAATATGGTAGATTTACTTTTGTGTGTAACAACAAAAAAAGCCCTTGCCATGTTCTTCCCTTTCACTTTCTTTCTCCTCCAGGAGAAAATATTTAGTCCAAGAGTCCTAACCTTAATGATCTTATGACTACAATAAAAATGGTAAACATGTAATTAGGGATAGCATTTACCTGGTCAGGTATGCTGAGGCTTGTTTTGAATCTTAAGAAAATCTGGCATTGGTTTTGCATTAGTTTGGCAATCTCTGTGCTCTTGACTCTCTTTTCTGAGTACATTTCCTTTTGAGGCAAAACAGGGAGGAATGCACCACAACCTTTTATCATGCAGTTGTCTGCATTCCTGGACAGTGTCATTGTCTGGTGTGTGACTCATTCATGATCTCTACGAAGTTTTATGCTTCCATTAGAGGTCTCTTCTCATTCTGCTTTATTTTAGACAAAATTAGACTCCAGTGAACTTCAGTTTTCAGCAGGAGGCTTACGACAGAAATGGGAGAGTGTCATACCGTGAGGCAAATGTGGCCACATCTCCTGTCTGTCTGTAATTTTATTACTAAGTTATAGATACTGGGAAAATCTAAACCTATTAAGAAACTAATGATGCTTAAATAGAGAGGAAAATCCTTGTTATTCATTACAAGCAGTGATTTGCTAGACATTACAGCTACAAAGGTACTCTGAATGACTGTGGATACAGAAGTATGTATTGTGCTCAAATCAAGCAGTAACTTGGAAGAGGTGAAGTAAAAATCATTTAATTTTGTTCATCTGACGAGACAACTCTAAGTAGAAGGTCAGATTAGTGGGGTGCCTATAAAACAATTAAATTGGTGAGGTATCCTGTGGAAGGAAAATTTTGTTGTTATGTTATCCGGTGTTACTTCTCTTTTATGCATCAAGTTGCCAGATCAAACAGCTGCAACATTTAAGGGTACAGAAGAATATGAGAGATGGGTGGTTTCTGTAAGAGAAGGGTAGTGTTAAAGCTGTGTAAGCTGTGCAAAGTAAGTAGTTAGGTCTGTGTGGAGGGAAGAACGGGGGATATTTTCTGATAGGTGCATTCATTTTTATTAGTAGCTTTCCTCATGCTGTGCCTGAGCTTTTGCTGTTTTACAAGATGATTTCTATGCTTTGATATATGTAATGAATAAAGTTTGATGGAAAGCTTAGTTTTGATTCCTTTCTGCTAAAGCCTCCCTAAACATGACTAGAGCCTGGTACCTGCAAATTATGTCTGAACTATTAATCTAAAGAAGCGGTACCACTTAGGGCTGTCACAAGACCACCCTTTGGAATATTAATTTTCTCTTTCATTGAGGTACAACTGGATCTAATTGATAACATGGAGAAGTTCAATGCAGTTGGAGAATCAAAAGAAGTATTCACTTTGTGCTTGCTTTACACATCTCTGCTGAATGCCATTGGGTACAGGCAGGGTAACAGCAGGACTTGTTTGTCTTGATCACTGAATCAAACATAATGTCATTCCACTGGGATAGTGAACAAAGGAGAAACTTAAGCAAAATTAAGACAATAGCACTGGGATTTAATAACAGTCGTACAGAGGCCAGAAGAAAATAGTTCAAAGTAGATATTTGTGAGGAAGGAGTGAATGGGGTCAGGGAAAGGTAATTCATGGTAAAGATAACCTGAATCTGTGACAGTCTTTCATTGCAGGGGGCATTGAGGACATAAGGAAATGTTCAAACTGCATAGGAGCAAAGACTGATAAGACTTGCACTGTAGAGATTAAGGTATCAGTTTCCAGCCAGAGGGATCTGGGGATTGGATCATTACTGTGCTATTAGCTGTTGGCTGAAGATACACAAAACAAATGTTTATTCCCAGGAGAAACGGCTCTTAGAGTTTAACTGACTGCTAATTTGAAACTCCCTTGAGCAAGGCGGCATTCTCTCATTGGAGCTGGAGTCTTCACAAGATAATTTCAGGATGATAAAAAGAATGAAAATATTTCTTTTTCACTACACAATATATGGTGATTGTGCCCTTATCCTCTGCAGGATTATTTTCTATATTAATTTTTTTTTTAGACTGAGCAATACAAGATATTAATATTGGATGCTCCTCGATATTTAGAGGGAACTTGTCTGAGTGTGTGAATTTCCAGGCCCTGAATGATGTTTGCATTAGTTCTTATTACCCTGTTTCTGGGGATAGCTAAAAGAATCCCAGACTAAAAATGACTAAACCTCTGGGTGGGAGTACAGGGATAAATACAGGGATTTCACCACTGGTAAGTCTCATGGCTGCTCAGAACTGGGAGGACATCAGAGCTCACCAAGGGCAGGCCTTAGATACCAGAAGCTGGTGAAATTCCACTGCAGATCTAGCCAGTGTTTTGTCCTAGACATTCACTTATGACCTTTCATAGAATTATTTTTGGAAAGCAAGAAGAAAAAAAAGAAATGAAAACAAACTACAGAGACAGTGTCACCTCTCATACAGTTTGGGCTGCAGAATATGTGTTGGAGAGGAAGCCTGAACTTCAAAGCTTTGTATTGGTCTCTGCTAGGTTGTAAGGCAATAGAAAAGGATATGCTAGCAATGAGAAAGCCTGTGTTTTGCACCAGAAGGATCTTTGAACCAAAGATGCCAGCAGTCTCTGTCAACACACTTTTTATTTCCTGAGTGCTGTTCTGTCAGCAGAGGAAGGCGACACCTGCTTGCCCACAGTGAGGGATAAGTAGACTGCCCAGTGAGACAAATTACAGCAGTGTGACACTGATAGAACTGAGTGAGCCAGGAAGAGAACCTGGATTGTGCAATCACTTGTAGGAAACTAAATGTTCATTATAGTAGAAATGTTTTGGATTTTTTCCCCCTCTCTTTATAGTGGCTAATGCCATGATTACCATATCAGATTGTACACGGAGTCTCAGCAGAAGATATCAAAGGCTTTCCACAGTAGGTTCTTCTCTTGCTCTGTCTTATTAGTGTATATGGTGCCCTGAGGATAAAACAAGCAGAACTGCAGAAATGCCTTTAGATGTGAAGCCCCACAACAAATGAGAAAGACCATTGTTTCAAATAGAAGCAGCTCTCAGGAGCCCTGAAGCCCCCAGGACACCTTTAAATAATGTAACCCAAACAAAATAATACAAGAGGCAAAAATGATTTTTGTTCCCCCAAAGTTAAATTCTCTCTCAGAGACACCCTACCGCATTTATGCAGGAAAGTGTGACTTTTTAGACTGGACACTGAATGTAGCAACTACCCTTCAGTGTCAACAGCAAACTCAGCTTCCTTCCTGGAAATATCAAAACACTTCAGCAAGACTATTAGGCAGCTTTCTGACACATATTTAGCTGGTATACAATGTATTCTCCCATTGTTCTGCTGATCAGTTCAGCTGCTCTAATTTTCCCATTTTGTGCTTATTAAAATATCTTCTCTACTATCCACAGAAGAAAAATCAACCTGACTGCATTTGTAGGGGTGGTATTTTGCCTTCTACCTGTTATTGTGCCTATTTGTCTCCAGCATCAGTCAGCATGTGGGTGGTTTGGAGAGAGATTTACACACTGATATTTTATTAAGATTCCTTTTTATTCTGTAATTTTACTGGGGAGATTGAAATATTGTACATTATTTTGCCTGTGGTAGAATAGACCTATTTTAGCTTCTTTTTTTCCCTTCTTCTGATTGCTTATTAGTATTCAGGGTTTATCTTATCTATGCCCTTCTTCATTTGGTTTTTAAATGATTCCTTTGCTTGTTCCTTTATTTTTAAGCCTGTTTTCAACTTTTGTTTAATCTTCTTGGTGGCTTTTTTCTTGTTTGTTATTAAATTTTGAATTAGACTTTTAAGCTTACCCCTTTTCATATTCATTCCTTAAAATGCCAACTGCTCTTTTTCTCTGTCTTTTACTGAGACTGTGAGCACAGAGAAATGGAACTTCTCCTCCAGTGTGCTACAGATTGCTAATTTTGTTCTGGCTTTCTCAGGTGCCAAGAGCAGGGGCTGGGAGGAATTTAGCCTTTTGCCCCCTGCAGTGACTGCCATTAGACTTGTCATTGTAATAAGCAGAAACAGGCACTAGTGTACAAAGCCACCATTCAAGTGACTGGGTGACACTCAAGTGTATATCACTCTAGCAGCCATACACACCTGCACCAGGCACCACTCAAACATCATCCTGGTCTTGTACAAAGCTGGATTCTGAATTCACCTGTCATCATGGTTTGAAGCAGTTTCTCTCTCAGTCCATGATGCCATTCTTTATACAAAATGGACCATCTTGACAAATTTTTCACTTGGGTTGTTTGGGTTTTTTTATTTATTTGTTTTGTCCACTGCAACATAGCACACGTTTAAGTATGCAGCTGCACCTAACCTTGTACCATGCAATGTCATGTGTAGTAAAGGAGCTCCAAAACTAATGTGTAATAATCACGTGATTGACGAGCAGTACATGGTGAAGTTGACATTCAAAGGAAAATGGAAAAATTTAACACGGGAATATTACATTATTTAGCGATGGAGGACATATGAAAGCTGAGACAGTCAGATACAGTTCTGAAATGTCATACAATTTGTTGTGAGCAATGACAATCTTGGAATCTTTCAGTGGCATTTGTCATTGTCAGAGTCAGGTCAGTAGACCAGATGGAGCCAATTGTGATCCATTATGACAATGACTAATCCCTTAGGGACTAAAATAGTCTTTGGATTGCTTTGTATACAATTACTACAAGCCCAGCTTGTCCTGGACACTAGTAAGGTACAGGTCTATGTTTTATATATGTGATCTACCTGCTGAAAATCAAAACATTTTCTTAGGAATTCCTAATTTACTTTAACTATACATGATTCATTTTAATTCTTCATTCTGTGGATTTGGCACATCCAAACTCCTGCTTTTCAACTATATGAAAGGTTCTGTACCTCTTGATTCAGGAACATTAACAGCAGTAAAATTTTTGTATGTAAAGAGTTTAATTCTCAAAAAGTGTCTTCTTATTTGAATGAAAATAGGCTTTTTTTGGGGGGGGGGGGGGGGGGGGGGGGGAGGGGAAGGGAGATGAGCGAGACGTGGGGGGGAGAGGAGTGGGGGGGTTTCTTTTTTTAGGTAGG